>JAOXYH010413295.1:0-14318 GCA_028566455.1 Botula fusca | reverse complement strand
AAGTATCATTTCGGGCCAGTACAAAAGTACTAGCTACTGAGCTGGTGATACCCTCGGGGACTAACAGTCCACCAGCAGTGGAGCAGAATGTATATATTCACTTGTCGTCCGTCCGTCCGTCATACTCACTTTGCGTGCATCGTCTGTCCCATAATTAATTGGCTGCAAGGTTCAATTTTGGTTCTAATTTACTCTCACTTAATGTGTTTTTAATTTTGGTCAGGGAGAATCTATAAATACGTATTAAGACTTTTCAACACAGGAAAATTATTGTTTGAAGTCTTGAACTTTCTATACTGTTATTGGCTTGTATTTAGCGTTCATTTCATTTCTTTGGCTTTTTTAATGTACTGGTAAATATAATTTGTTTAACTTGATCAAGCCTTCCGAGATTTTGGCCATCAACGTGTTTGACGAATGTTTAACCAGAAAAGCGCTCCACATGCAGTTAAATTAACACGTATCTTACATGCAGTTTACTTTTCCAGTTTCTATATAAGATGTGGGCTGTTGTCTTTCCGGCATATAATCCCACATTCTTTCTATTTAATATATACAACGGCCTACAGTAACAGCTGATCGACAGCAGATCACAATCAGAACTTTCAAATGGCTTTAATGCCAAGAACATTTGACTTGCGTTAAATCACACTTCGGCAATGTCAAGTTTCGATCTGGACAAAATATGAACATTCCCGCACAGTTAGTTAAAGAACACTGAATGACACTGCAGTTTTCTTCGTTTATCGATAATACACAGTTTACCAGGATATTCTTTGGTAAAGTCAAACAAAACTTTTCATGCCAGGTTGAATGATATTTCAGTAATATTGAGAACCAGTGAAGGTAGTTAACAGGAGGATAATATATAAAAGTTGTATTACCGTAATGTTTGCATTTAAAGTGCAAATAGTCAGAAAATGAGAAATATTAATAGGATGATAGATTTTTATGCAAATTGGTGACTAAATACTATAATTTGGAAAAAATAATGTCCTTAAAATGCTTACCTTTCTGTACAATAACAGTGCTGGTATTATTAGGTGCGACAATTACTGCCTTTGTGACATTGTCAGTTGCATGTAATTCACACGATTCCAAAGCTGCTTGAAAATTTGCAGAAGTACAGTTCATATATCGTAGACAAAATGAAGCACAGTGGGTGACTGTAATAGCCGTTTGATGTAGGATTACGTTAGTATTTTCATGTAATCGCCTTTTAGACCATTTGATATAGTAGTCATCTATGATGGTAACACTACGAGACGCACAAATCGACAATACAACGAGCGTAAGAAGTTTGGTCTGCATACTGTTATTGCTTCAAAATTAACTGCGTAGTATCAAAGTATCATTACATATGCTTGGTCTCAAAGGATGTTCCGCCACAAGTAATGTTTTGTCTCAGCGTATCTTCAGCCATAAATTATATATCTTCTTCAGTTGTATGTATGACATGTTGTGTGCACATTTTAGTTTTTGCTTTATATATTTGTCATCTTTGATACACTTCAAATATGTCAATTTTTCAATACTCTTTTAAAAGAGTTTGGAAACATTGATTTTGTTAATTTAACCTCAAAAAGATTTTTTCCCATTTGTGTGTGTCTTTATTCCTAACAGTTAATGGGCTATTCCACTACATTCCCAAGTCAGTTGCTTTGACAATAATCTATAACAATTTATAGATAAATGATAATTCACCAGAGACAAAAACACTTTATGTAACGTATACGCTGTTTTCAAGATATCTATAATTAATTGTCAGAGACGATAATTATACTTCAATATAGTCGGGGTTTTCAAAATAAAAATACATGTAGACCAGGAAATTGAACGACTTAAGAAACAATGAAAATTTTGAATCTCATAGAATGGGTAACAAGCAGTTGCAGCATTGTTAAACAAAAACTATTTTACACTTTTTTTTCATTGTTACATGTACTAATGTTTACTCAAATAAGTGTTTGTTTTCTAGTCAAAGAGGTTTCTGCTGAACAGGTGTTAGTTAAGACCGTCACAAGAAACGCGCCACTAATCTTATTTGTAATTTAAACTACAAAAGCAAAAACAATGATAGTAAATAAATAATGGTAAACATTAATGTTGTAAACATCAATGTTTCCAAGCTGAAATGTCTCCTTGCGGTTACGTCACAGCACTAAGTTTAAATGACAATCTTCGAATTCAAAAGTCTGCACCCCTTATGGCCGCCTCTTGCATAAATACAACACCGACGCATTGAAAGAATAATATTCTGTATAAGAGTTTGAGGCAGGTCGTTCCACTCTTGAGTTAATGCCTGACGTAATGTATTGACCATTGTTGGTTGGTTGGTTGGATGCGTCTTGATAGGACATCCCAGGCGTTCTGTATCAGGTGTTAGAGATGGCCATGGCGTCTAGTTAACTCATGGAAAGGCTTTCAGTGTGAGGGCGCGTATTGTCTTCCTGAAAAACTCGCAAATCTGCTTGGACTTGGAAGAACGACGTGAGGAGCCAAAATATCCCTGTAGTATTGTGCAGTGAGAGATTGATTACAGAAGTGAAGGTGGGACTTGTACCGGAATGAAACAGCTCCCAAACCATTACATAAGGCCCGCCAAATCGATCAAATTCTTGAATGCAGCAATTTGCAAGTCTCTCACTCACACACGTTAATACCCTGATACGAACGTCAGCATCAGTTGGGGATACAGAACCGTGTTCCTTACGAAAAAATCACTTCTTGCAAGCGTTGCCTTGTCGATGGCAAATGAGCCCTCGCTCAGTGCAAATGCTGGCTGCCTTGTCGATGGCAAATGAGCCCTCGCTCAGTGCAAATGCTGGCGCCGATTCCGTCTGTTCAGACCGGTCCTTTTAACGGACGTCGAGCATGCAGCCCATTTTCTTGCAAACGATGCCGGACAGTAGAGGAGCTGGTCCGCGAATTATGCGTACCAGGTGTTTCCCTTGCTTTTGATTCTTCCGTCTTGAAACGGTCCCGCAAATGTTGCAGCCTGATTTGGCGATCCTGTTGACCGGTGGTTACTGTCTGTGTCCCCGTCCTTGGACGATCGGAAACACTGTTTGCAATCGAAAAGCACTGTCTGTCACAGACTCACTGGGGTGCTATGGTGACAATCAAACTGTGTATCAACTTGTCTTCCTGTAGTTCCTGCCCTTAGCATGCCAGTTGCTTGGATTGGGAGATAGAAAAGGCATTTTTGAATGGAAAGAAACAATTTACCATAACAAACGGGACGGTTCTCTGATTTGTTTTGTGACCATGGTGACAGCTGTTGTGAATAAAGTGTTCAAATCATTTCAATTACATCCAGAAAAAAATACACGGACAAAAAAACGGTTTTTGAATATCAATCTATAGATGTTAGGGGTGATTTAAGACATTTAAAAATTAGGAGATAAGTATATTGTATCTTAGGAACTGAGATATATGCGATAGTAAAAGATACGATTTACCCCTGAATAAAGAACGTTCAAAAGCAATTTTAAATCACATGATATTTGATTTGCGTCTGCACCACAATGTTGTGATTATAAACATTAGAATTACCTTGAATTTGTTACGGTCTGCATGATTGATAAATAACTTTGATCAGATTAGAACTCTTCAAATATTTCAAGAAAAAAATAAACTTTTATGGTGCTGCGTTTCTTACGACGGTCGGTATATTAACATGATTGTTAATGCCAGTTGTTTAAAACAAACTAATATAACAACACCTTTCTTAAGGAACCACCACGGGCGTATTGCACTTCAGAAAGTTTTACAAAGTTCACACATTTACTTTCCGAAAATAAACTTTCATCTCTGAAAGAAGTTAATGTCATTTACGAAAAATTACATGGCCAATTATTCGGTGAGTATGCAACCCGTTATGCATAATTGCGTGAGCTACAGGTTCCGTTCAAGTTAATGTACATGTAGTATTTTACTTTATTGTGAAACCGATAATTTTATTCTTGTAATAGTACAGAAAACCTTTAAATTTTCCAACTTATCAGTTTTAATATGTCGAGTCGGAGCTTTAAAAGTCATAGTTATAGTAATAATCCATAATGAGCAGGGTGGGGGACTGGTCAGTGGAAGAGGTGAACATATAAGAACATCTTCGAAAATGATATACTATGAAATATCTATTGAGAAAGTTTCGGAAATTATATACTATGAAATATCTATTGAGATTTTTTCAGAAAAGAAAAACGTTTTGGAAATGATATGCAAAACTACGACCGTTACACACGATTCTTGGTAAAGATTGTTGAATAGTGTCCACTCTCATCAATATATTCTTCTTATCTTTTAATTATTCATGAATGCTTTTTTTCTATTTCTTCTCGAAATATTATTTTCAAATTGTTTCTTTACATTCTGCAATTAATTACCATGTAAGTACACATATATATCATGGTGTAAAAAACAGCAGTTGACAATCAGTGTATGAAATGTTCATGGTCTGTTTCAAAGAACTGGGGGTGAAAGACGAGGCAGATTTTTTCCAATCTGAATTTGGCAAAGTGCGTCTACTAGAATCCAAAGCAAATTAATAGGATAATATTCCTATAAAACCATTATGAATTACTAAAGAAAGTAACAGACCTAGAAAAGGCAAATTTTATAGTTATGGTGGTATAGCAATAAATGCAAAATATATCAGCGAATGCATTAGAACTGGAAGTAGTGTGTTTGGGCTAAGTTAATTAAAACTTATTTTCACACACATATCTGATATTTATGTATGTTTTGTATATAATCAAGCCTTACCAAAAACTAGGGAATCAACCATCTACATTTTCAGTTCTTAAGATAACTACTCTTACATGTACTACTTCACTCCTGTTTGTTTATCCAAATTGTTATGCAGTTCATCCGAATTTTTTGTCCATTTCAAACTTTGTTTTTTGCCAAGTCATCAAACAAATATCTTGATCTTCCCCTTGGTTGTCTAAATGTTTGTTGTCTGTTAGTGTTTAACAATATAAGGGATTTTCTCATGACGTTAAACACCTTATTATTGTCTGTTATTGACAGAGTTTTTCTTTCGTTCTGTACGAAAGCCGTAAAATATTTCCACATGCTTGAGGTTTACAGTTATGGCATATTTGTTCTCTTATTTCTCTTATATACTACTTCGTTCTTACTCTTTCAGGTTTGTGTGTTCTGCAATCCATCCGAATTTTTTGTCCATCATAATTTGGTTTTTGCCAAGTCATCTAATAAATATCTCTATGACAGACGTTTCTTGTCTGCTAGTATTTAACAATATCAGGTTGTCCGGCACGGTTCAACAGTAGTTGTTAGATTTCTTTGCCTGTCTAAGCTTCAATGCACAGATGTAGCGTTATCGACATCTAGCAAAACCGCTTAAACCGGTGATGGGGGGGGCGTCGTTAATTTACGGTGAGTTGTAAGCGTTCGCTCCGTGTTGAAGGTCTCACTCTGACTTTAGATGAACAGCAATAAAAGGGCTTTAGGTTTTGTCAAGTGCATGTAGGGATTTTGTGTCATGGATTTATACACCATATCCCTTCTTTTCTACTACATGTATTGAGAAAACTTGACTTTATTAAAAAATAATTCGGGAATTGAAAACATACTAAAAACTCAATGGTGTCAATTCCATTTGGATTTTGAAGAACTCAAAAAATCTATTCTAGATTATTGTTAAATATAATAATTTTAAAACTCTTATACACCACAGTTCCGCATGAACAGCTGAAGTCGAGACTAATAGATATTATGCATCGTTGTTTCTCACGAAGAACAGAGAACAAAGATACAAACAAAGATACAAATTTATTGTTCTTTGCAGAAATTCCACATATTTGTGAAGAAAGAAACAAAATGATTTTCAAAATACACCAAAGTAAATGCGATCAAAATGAGTTTTTGATCGACAACATATTTTTCCAGTGTGGTGGACGTGTTTTTTCAACAGACGATCGGTATTTCAATTAGGAAAAATTGTGCGCACTTATTCACCACCCTGCACTCCTTTGAGGCCGATTTCATCTCAAACCTTCTTCAAAAGAAGGAAAGACATTTCGGCAAGTCCTTTAATCTTTCCTTCAACTACATTGATGATGTCTTGTCATTAAACAATTCACGCTTTAGTGACTACCTTCACTTCATCTATCCAAATGAACTCGAGATAAAGGACACCATTGACACATCATATCTTAGAAACAAACGGAAGATGAAACCTATTGACCAAACTATATGTCAAACGCGACGACTCTTATTTCAAAAAGTCAGTTTTCCATTTGTCTGTAGTAACATCCCATCTGCACCAAAGTATGGAGTTTACATTTCACAGCTCATCCGTTATTTCAGATCACGGGTCCATTATCGCGATTTTCGTCATCGAACAGAACCCTTGACTGATAAGTTTCTGGATCAGGATTATGTTCCATCTAGACTCAAGTCATCGCTTCAAAAAATTCTACGACCACCATCATGAACTTGTAAACCGTTGTAGTTTGTCAATCTCCACCATGAGAACAGACTTGTTTCCGTCATGATAGGCTTCTTCTTCCATTTTCGGTTGTGACCTACCGGACATGACATGAGTAACTCTGGTGGTGTTTCTAGAAAAAGCAGAGGATGCTTACCGCACCGATCTACCTTGTCCATGCTCCCGTGGTGGACAACTAAAAACTGTTCTGTATGGTGATCTCGTTGGTTTTTGTGTGTTAACATGTGATGTTTGTGTTTGTTTTCTTGGCTTTCTCTTTGCCTCTGGATTTTCAGTTTTTGATTACCCCCTTGAACCCCAGTTTCCCATGACTTCCATTTTGTATTTAGGAAAATCATTTCGTAACAGATTCTCCGAAGAAAAAGCCTAACAAGGGTGAATTTGGAAAGCAAATTTTTAGTTCTTCGTATATAAGGCGTAGAATACTACATGGTAGAATATTTGGAGATACAACAGGAAAATGAAGCTCTTTTCAATATGATGATAGTGCAAACGTAGATAATTATATTGTAAGTAATAATTGGTTAAAGAAAGTTAGCTAGTTTCGTGTTAGTGAGTTATACACTCTGATTACTGCCAGATAAACGTTTGCTTAGCTCTGTCTCATTGTGTCATCAAAGAAAAGTTCAGGCGACCAGTACCAAGGTGTTTGAAATCGGAACTCCTTCCAAAAACATGTGGTTTCAGACCAATCTATAAAATATCCAAACTTAAAAACGTGGCTGGGATAGTACGAAAATGATGTAAATGAAGCAACGTATTATATATCTTGCCTCTTTCAAGACATTAAATCTTACTTATCAAGAAATCGAAAACTAAGAAAAACAGTAGATTGACAATGAATGTGATTCTTTATATATTATAGTCTCGTATATAGATTACTCATGGAAAATTAAAACATTAGTATATGATGAAAAACGAATCGTAAAATACAAGTAGTTCGACATTTTTATCCCCGCACTTTCTGAAAGAAGGTTATCGCCTCGCCTGTCTATCTGTCCGTCTGTCACATTTCAGTGTGACGAGAACTTCTTCTTTTCATCTTTATTTTATGCATTTAATTTCTGTGCAGTCTCGTTATATACTGTCTACAGATGTGTGATCAGATTTTAGAATTTTGATTTTCAAACAAGGTGTCCTTAAGGGTCGAAAATTGTCAATGGGAGCGGTAAAACGTATCCCCGTGCTTGAGGTGTATTCTCTTATAGTTTTCTAAGGTATTGGAATGCGTGTTGGAAAGATACTATTTACATCTTCCCTGCATTCGAATTTCTTTATATCAAATTTTATCAATATCAAGCTACATTTGGTGACAGTTCGTTTTTCGGTAGTGTTTTGGAAATTCGACCTTATATATTGTTTGGTTTTGCAGCTTTGATGGAAAATGACAGTTCTTCCTATTATTTGGCCACTAGCATGATCCAGAAAAGCGCTTCACACGCAACTAAATTATAAATAAGTTTTGTATTTTTGAAAGATGTGGATTAGGTCTTTCCTGCATGTATTCCATATTCTTTCTTTTAAATAAAAGGCTACTGTAAAATCAAGGGACCCATAGGGTTCGAAAATTGTTAAACTGTTAATTTTTAGTATGTGACCTAAACTCCTCTTTCAGTTTTGATGTTATGCATTTTATTTCTTTTCAAACAAGAGGCCCATATGGGTTGAAACTTGTGAAATTGTCAATTGTCATTTCTGTAATATAGCTACATGTATGCATTATGTACATTTAAAATAAATTTTAGAATTTTATTTTTTTAAACAAAGGGACCATTAGGGAATAATTTGTAAACGAAAATTGTAGAATTTCTGCATGTGACCTAAGTTCTTTTTAACTCTCATTTTATGCATTGTATTTGTGTTCAGTGTTTAAGTACATTGTACATATTTAAAGCTGTTTCAATATTAGGTTTTGACTGTGATACGCTAATATGTGGCTATTTGGGATGCGGAGATAACTTTGGTAACTGATTATAGTCTGATAATGTCATTGTTAATATTCCCGCGCTTTCGAATGAAAGTTCGGGTTATAGTCGTTGCCTCTATCTGTCCGTCCATCACACTCTCGTGTGACATAAACTTATCTATAATTTCTATTTAAGCCATTTTATTTAAGCAGTATTGTTGTATACTATATGTAGATGATGTGCATTAAGTTTTTAGAAGTTTGATTTTCAAAAAGGGGCCATAGGGGTCGAAAATTGTGAAATAGTCAATTGAAGACATGTGACGTAAACTCCTCTTCCAGTTTTAATTTTATGTATTTTTTATCTATATATTATTATATATGCTATGTAAATGCGGTTTTATAATTTTTATTTTCAAAAGGGGGGGGCACAAATGTCCAATTTTTGTGAACATGGTTAAATTTAATTGTGACACAAACTCCCCTTTTGCTTCTTATTATTTGTATTCAATTTCTATGTAGTATACACTGTATGTACATGTGCAATAAGGTTTTTAGAATTCTAATTTTCAAAATGGGGGCCCTAATGGGTCGAGTTTTGTAGCAAAAACATAAAATGGTTGAATGAAAGCATGCGACCTAAAATCCTCTTTCATTTCTTGTTTTAAGAAGTTATTTCTCAACAGTGTTATTTTTCAATGTATGTAGATGTGCCACAAGGTTTTAGAATTTGGTCTTCCAACAAAGAATCCATGTCAATTTCCAATTTCAAGCATGTGACCTTAACTCCTGTTTCAGTTTTGATTTGCACTTTATTTCCATATCTGTAAATGCACATAAGGTTTTAGAAAATACTAATTTTTCAAATAATTATAAGGGACCGACTGGATGAAAAAGGTGGAACTCCTCTGTCCTCTGTCATTTCTTACTTTATGCAATTTGTTTCCAAACAGTATTATTGCACACTATATGTGCGTTCTAAATAAGGTTTTAGAGTTTTGATTCAATTAGAGGCCCACAATGGATGGAATTTTATGGCAAAAAATAAAACCATTAGGCATGTTAGTGTGACAGGCACTCGACCCCTGGACCCCTCTTTTTAACAAAGTTAGTATTTATTATTTTTTAGTAAGAAAAATCTCTTTGTTCAGGATTTCTGCTTGTTTTCGGTGTTGTTGAAATATGTGTCCATGCGATCCACCCCCTTAAAAAATAAAGCTAAGAAACAAATTCGTATCACCAAAAGCGGTGGTTCGAAAACCAATACGTGATTGGTAAGTTTTTTGGGGGTTTTTTTCCTGCGCAATATAGAACTGACCAATCACGTATTGGTTAACATAAAGGTTATTAGTATAAACCAAAGTTTTTGTCGATTGAAATAAGCTAGTGATGAAAAAAAGTTGAGCTAACAAATGCCGAGGTACCAGGTCATATGCAGACAGGTAGGTACCTTAGGGGTAAGAAGGTATTGGTATGTCCATGAAAAATGTGATTATTTTTCAATGTGAACGGATTTCCCCGACATGGGGTCGCGATTTGGCGGCCATTTGTTGCTTACCTTTATTTTTTTTTCGGGGTACTTCAACAACGCCGAAAACAAGCAAACATCTTGCACACAGAGAAAAGAAAAATATAAATACTTTGTGAAAAAGGGGGGGTCCAGTGGTCGAGTGCCTGTGTGTGGTGTAAGATTTGACTGGAATAAGCGCATATGTGGGGTACGGGTATAACTGTCGTTGACAACAGTCGCTACTCTAGTATAATTAAAACTCATATAACAATATCAGTGATCAGAGGTCTTTCATTCCTTCTGAATGGTGTAATTATAGTTTAAAAATCTTATGAGTGGGGCAATATGCTCTTATGTCCTAATTATAGGATCAGCGGTCATGTTGGTCAGGGAACAGACTCATCTGAGATAGTTTTTAAAAAGATGCCCAAAGGATTATCCAGGCCATTTAATATATACAGGTTCAGAGGAACATATATTTTAAAACTTTACGATTGACAACAGACGCCTGGTGATGACTATAGCTCAAACTACAGAATCATTCTATACAAAAATAGAACATGTAAAAAACTCACACTGCTCCACAATTTCATTTGGCTTGCTCATTTTATAGAAAAGGATTTTTGCACATTTTTCCAATAGGATCTTATGTTAAAATGTGTCTACTAATGGCAAAATTATTAGACGGAGGTCGACGTTAACAAACGTAATTTTGAAGTGGACAATCCAACGACGTCTTGGCAAACTTTGGTTTAAAATGAATCCATCAGACGAGACTATTGTTATATATTTTCACCATAGGATCCTATATTGAGATATGTCCGAATCTGCTATTCTGTAAAAAATCAATTTTTTCAGAGATTTTGTAAAACCACTGGTCAATATCAGATACTGATCAGTTCAGTGATTGTACAAAACTCCTAAATTTTCAGAGATTTTACAAAATCCCTAATTTTACAAATTCACGCTAACATAACATGGTGTACTTCATTTGTCAGATCGCTCAATAAGTGGGGCTAGATTGAACAGATAAGCTGGTTTGTAAGTCTGGACGAATTCAGCTCTGAATACTGTGCACGATATTTTTCTTTTGTAAGTTTTACTTGTGGTGTAACAATTTTTACTCAAAAATGACCAAAAAAACCCAAATTTTCATTGAAATGAAGTGTTGTTTGCTGCCTATTGTGAAAGCATTTGAAAACTTTACCCATTTGTGCCATTGTAACAACCCTTTACTAAAGAATTGAAATCAATCATCTTGGCATACAAGTAAAATGGTAAAACAAAAACTAGGAAAAGCTTTATTGTAATAATTTCTCATCATACCAATATCGCCGTTAATTCGGTGCCTAAGAACGTTATAAGTTCCAAAACTAACACAGTCTTTATAATAATTATGCTCACTGTACCTGGTGACAAAGCCTGTAAAACATTGTTTCTGTCTGCTAAGAAAGTACATATTGACTAAATGATTAAGAAATGGGTATCGACAATTCGCTCGTCAACCCAACTGACAAATTAACTACGAATACCGAAGGTGTACATCATTAATAATCACATATGTTTAATGTTTTCCTTTGGTATGACTGTAAGCGATGATTACAAAAACCTCCATTTGTTGGGTTCCAAAACTTCATATGAGTATACATAAACAGAGGTATATCTCTGGGTCTGTCAAGGGCAATACGAAGGCACTTTCGAAGCTCCTTACTTCTTTACTCATGACAGTCAAGGAGTTACTGCGATAAAGCCTACTGAACGAGTGATATGAATCAGATGTGCATACTCAACATTTTAAGGACTTGCAGCAATATATCTTTTCTAGCAGCCTTACCCATTGAAATAGTAAAGATATATTCTATACAATTCTTTTTCACCCGATAAACTAAAATCTATTATCCGTGATTTTATCCACCAATATTTCTGCATTAAGGAACACAACGGGTTGGCTTTTGGTGCCTAGTAAAGAAAAGGTTTACTTCGTCAAGAACCACACTGACTATCAAAAAAGAACTCCGAGGCTGAATATGTTGGCATGCTGGAATTTCTAGTTGACAGTATATATATTGCGTTTTGAGGACACGTTTTTCAGCAGGCAATTAGAATTCCATAAGATAACCCAGTACTTTAATTTCAGCTTCCGATATTTTGATGATATACTTCCAGTCAATAATCCCCATTTTAAGGATTACCTACATTTCATCTACTCAAGTGGGCTTGAAATTTAAGAGACCATTGATACATCCATTTCTGCAATCTAGTTTTATATTTATTCATTTACAACAATGGACAATTAAAATATAAACTTTATTACAAACTTTCAAATTGTGAACTTTCCCTTTCTTAGTAGTTATATATCTATGTCACCTGCGTAATGTTTCACAGTTTGTTTCTACTGCCGTGCCTGTGATATATGCACTGACTTTCTAAACTGACGTAAATGCTGTCACATAAACTACTTAGTCGGGGTTATGTTCAGCCTTTGTTTACATTATCACTCCAGAAATTCTATGGTCAACATGACGATTTGATAGACTGATACGATGTAGCTATCTCACAAATGAGAAAATGCGACATGATATCTTCTTTTAGATTTCTCGTCATGTCATGCCAGAATTGACTTCCCATCATCAGATATTTCCACTTTCAATGTAACGGATGCGGTTATCGAAACAGGACATAAGTACCCATCTGAAGCACTTGATGTCACTCCCGTTTTTTTAGGAGGAGTGAAAGTTGACATTGCTAGTGTTTTGTGTTATGTTTTTCTACTTCTTTTAATTTATTTTTTATTTTTCTTGTCTTTTTGCTATAGTTCTCGTTCATTGTTTTCACGTTGTTGCTTTGTCCCTGGATTCACTTCTTTAGGATTTTTCCTATATATGAGGGACGGTATGACCTTTTTCGGGACTCCGGGATCGACCATTTTATTAAGTGGGAATTCGGGATTAACCCTTAACGGGATCCAGGATTTCCACTTCAATTTTTCGGGAATCGGGATTGAGAAATTTATTTTCTTGGGAATTTGGTATTTGATCATTATTTTCTCGGCATTCCGGGATCAGACCCCTTCCTACCTACCGTCATATATGTGTTGCTTCGGTATTCTATTTCCGATATTTAACTCCTCTCTGTGGATCAATCTAAACAGAAGTCAAAGAAACTATTTCTATTGTTACCTGTTGAAATTTTCTATAGGATAATAGTCATGAGTACTATATACAAAGCCATTATATATCTTTTTCTGATCTATCTCAATCAACTCGAGATAAAGGTCACCACCGACATCATAAGGTCGGCCCCATATCTTGACCTACTGTAGGAAATAGACGGATGAGGAAACCTATTGACCAACCCATATGGCAAACGCACTGACTTCTCATTTCAAATAGCCAATTCTTAGTAACATCCCGTCTGTCTGGAGCTTACATTTCACAGCTCATCCATTATTTCAGAGCATGCGGCCGTTATCGGGATTTTCTACATCGTACAAACTCTTCACCGATAAGCTTCTGGATCAGTGTTATGTTCCATCAAGACTTCAGTCATTGCTTCAAAAATTATACGGCTGCCATCATGAACTTGTAGACCAATTTCTGGTGTGCACCTCCACCATGAGAAGACTTGTTCCCGTTATTACAGGCTTCTTTTTTCCGGATGTGACCTACCGGACATACATGAGTAACTTGGTGGGTGTTTCTAGAAAAGGAGAGGACGCTTATCCCACCGGTTTGCCTGGTCCATTCTCCCCGTTTTTTTAGTGGTCTTGAGTTGGTCATTTAGTCTTTAACTTTGTGTTGTAATCTTTTGGGGTTTTTTGTGTATTCTATGTGCTGTTTGTCTGTTTTCTTGACTCTGTCTATTCCCCTGGCGGTGTTTGATTATCCCTCGCGGTTTTCCCCGAGTTCTATTTCGCTTAATTGACCCTGGAGATGTACAAATTAAAGTCCATTAAATTTGGCTGATGAAAGTTCTTAGGACGCACATTAATGACCTGGTCAAAGTTACTTGATGTATTTGTTTTGTAGACGTCTATTAACCAATTAAGATTTGCAAACCTATATATATATATATATATTTTTTTATTCAGTGTGCTATGAGAAACCTACTATTCCAAAATATCAATGCACAAGGTACATCAAGTAAAAAAATAGAGACATTATCTCGTAGTATCTGCGTATCGAATTTTCTGAACGAATGTTTGAAAATATGTACAGTATATATTCAAACTTTTTTATATATTTTCGTATGGAAAGAAATGTCTGGGCTATGTCATACTGTCAAGACAAATGTATTTATGTTAGCAAAAAGCTGCATTCTAGAAGCAGATTTTTGTGTAATGTTAATTTAACTGGTGTTTTGTTCGCCAGTGCGTACCATTAGTACTCGCCGGTTGCGTTCGCTTGTACACCCTGTTCAAGGAG
>JAOXYH010412186.1:0-14318 GCA_028566455.1 Botula fusca | reverse complement strand
ACTCGTGTAAGTAGAGGTCTGATGATTTCGGTGTAATGAAGACTTTTGCAGAGCTTGAGTTGCTGATCATTTTTGCTTCAAACAGTTTTTATCTAACAGTAATTGTTTTCAAGATCTCAACCAAAAACATGTATATGTACAGCAAAAATCATCAAAATTTACATTTTGTCCCTTCAACCTAATATTTAACAGACTTTTAATTGCTTTATTGCTTGATATTTTCAAGGAAGTCATATGAATTTGGCAGTGAAGACCAACAGAGGCACACAAAATGGAGGAATCGTGGAACATCAGATCAAACAGGTAGTTGCTCATGTTGGAATCATTACCTTTTGACCTCAATCTCAGAACAAAGAATGGACCAGTATGTTCCTTTCCAGCATCAGGTAAGCTATTCACATTAGCTGGTGTGTCCACTTCATCATCAGAAGTTAGTAACTCTATTGAACTCCCTGAACATGACACATTATCCTCACTCTGAAAATGTAATAATAAAAAAACCCACGAATTATACATAGGTGCAGATGCAGGAGATCCACTTTGTTGTTTTAATAATTATATTTGTCTTCACCTTTCCGGTTTGATATAATCTATTCTGACACGCAAAATACAATTTGTAAATGAATATATTTTTTAATTCAGTCAGATATTTGTTGAAAGACTTGAGGTATATCTTGTGACTCTAGCATTATCATCAGTGCAGTTTACTTGTATGTTTGCTGCAATCCTAGCTGATGTCCAGTTCACTACATATTTCAATTTGTTTAAAGACAATAGTTCTACAGACAAAACACAATGACAGTGAAAAAAGGCAGCATACATGTACTTGTATATTTTGCTTGCAATTCTATAACCCATCCAGTGTTTTATACATGTATGTTAATTACCTACATTTTTAGGCTGTTTTGTTCCATACAATGTACAATGTATGCATGTAACTTGTACATTGTAGTTACCTTTTCTGCCTAAAAACTACATATGTAGATAGGTTTGTGTTCAAAACTAAAGAGTGCAATCAAATGAGAGTGGAAATCTGATATTTTCTTACTTCATCCTCTAGCTCTCCTTCCTGTGTGACTAAAGCCCAGTCATTACTACAGTTTGATTCTTCTGACATCATTTAGGAACTACAAGAACACAAAATTTAACCTGTAAAGGAACAGAACAAGACTGTCAAGAAACTGTCACAGATCATACTTGTATTTTACAGTACACAACATTCACTATATATGACATTTCACCCAACACATTGCAAGACATGTGCATGTGAACATGTACTACAGCTTGATTCTTCTGATATCATTTTGAACTACAAATACAAGTACATGTATACACTTGACTCTCGATACATGTATCTCGAAGTCGTTGGGAACGAAGAAAAAGTTCGAGACATCCGTAGTTCGACTCATCAGAGGGAATGTTGAAAATGAATATCCATTCTGACCGAAATTTCGACCCATCCAATTTGACTTAACAGGACTTTAAAAATATATATTTCTATGGAACAAATTTCGGGACTACTGGTAAAATTTGACGTACCTGAAATTTCGACTCATCCGAGTTCGAGACGAGAGTCAACTGTATATGAAACCCAGTGGGGTGGGGATGTACTCCACTAAAAAGTGGGTATAATATATGTGCCGATCATAGTGGTCAAAACCAGAACCTGTTCATGAATCACAAACTTGGAAAACAGAACCTGTTCATGACTCACAAACTTGGAAAAATCATACCCTGTCAGTAACATTCAATGTTCAAGGGAACCCCGTTATTAACGGGGCCTATTTTTTCAGTAACCAATTAATACAATGTATAAGTACTTTCATAATCTGCCTGTTTGTCTTCATGGAAGTACTGCACAGTAAAATCAGCGACCATGGTTTTAGGTTTTAAACTCCATGGCAAACCCCATATACATGTAAATTACAGACACCCTAATTATGATTGAGGACAAGATTGTCCAAAATGACCTACATGTAGTAGTGTCAGAGGAGAAAATTTTTGTAAAAAACAGTCTATTATTTAGAATTTGAATTATTATTAATTATGGAATTTTTGGTTTTTGACCACCAGACACCTTTTTTAACAAACTGTTTGTGGTGGCATTGATTCTTCCTGAACATGTAATGTTTCATTATTTTTTTCGCTTGGAAGAAGCCATATTCTTGTTTCATGAAGAATTTACAGGATTTTTCCACTGAGTGTTCTGTGCACTGCACATATTTTTTTATTGAATATCCTGTGCGGCGCACAAAATTTTTCAATTAAATATCCTGTGCGCCGCACAGATTTTTTCATTGAAAGTTCTGTGCATTGCACAGATGCTTTATTTGAATGTTCTGTGCGGTGCACAGAATTTTCCAATTCAATATCCTGTGCACTGCACAGAAATTTTCATTAATTGTTCTATGCACTGCACAGAAGTTTTCATTAATTGTTCTGTGCACTGCACAGAAATTTTCATTAATTGTTCTGTGCACTGCACAGAAGTTTTCATTAATTGTTATGTGTATTGCACAGATTCTTTCATTGATAGTTCTATGCAATAATTGCATTGAATAACCTATGCACCATAAAAGATTTTTTTCTCAGAATATCAATGGGATGCACAGTGTCGTGAATTATTTGTATATATAACCTGTATGCTCCTCAGATGTTTTGATTGGATATTTTGTGTGCCTAGCACTCTGTGGAGTTTAAATTACTAATATCATCTTCTCCACATAGTTTTTTTAAAGTTCCTGAACATAAATTCTATGTACCCAACAGACTTATTTAACCTCATTCATTTGTTTTCAGTTATGTTTGTGCCATTGATTTGTTTATGTACAAAACACCTCAAAATTCTCTTCATTATACAATTGCATCAGTCCAGAGTGTCTTTTCTGAAACGGAGTTAATTAATATCGGTCATTTTGCTCCTGCTGAAAGAATGGTCTACATTATTGGAACCAGAATCAGGTGTGAATTGCTGTTAAATGTTAAGACGGTAAGTATTCTTTATTTTGCTTTGCATCGTGTCTGTGTATCTGTCATCACATATACTATAAATTCTAGCGCACTTTACCCTATATGTTGCCTATGTCTCATTAACTACCCTCTGTTATGTGCTATGGTGTAAATAACACAATAACAAGGTAGGCAGTAGTTGTATATCTTGTGTGTAGACCATCATCTATATTGTCATGCATGCTACTGATACATTCATTGAGCACTAACCAAAATTTTGATCTTTTGATCTTCACATAAGATATCTGTGCACATTATCTGCTTTGAGAAATGAGAAAAGTTGAGACTGCAAATATCCTTGCCAAGGACATTAACTTCATGGTACTTTTAGCACAAGCTTAAATTCCAAGGCTACAGAATTAACTGTGAGCTTTAAATTTTCAATTTTTTTATTGTTCTTAAATAACTAGACAAGGTATTTGCAATTGCACAACTTTTCTCTCCAGTCACTTGCCATGCATGACTGCTTAACCATGCAACCCTAGTGCAAAGGGACATGGGGGCTCACCGTAGTAGGGTGCTAACATCAAGAATAACCTACTTGTAAATTTTCATAGAAATTTATTAGAGGAAAACACTTTTTGGTTGTGCTAATTCTCTAAGAATCAAACAATAAATGAAAAAGGATTTGAAATTCCACAAAAATGTTTTTCTAACACAAGTGTTTAGTATTTAAATATATATTCAAACTGGAAAGGGCCTTTTAAGACAATGAATATTTTCAGAAGGGGAAATAACTCATACACAAAACAATGAAACTCCATGACTATGGCCCAGAAAACTGACCATTGTGATTCTTTAAAAAGAAGAAAGATATGGAATTGATTTCAAGAGGTCCCAACAACATCTCAACAAGAAGTGGGCTTAGATGGGAATGCTATACAGTCGCTTCTCATTTGGTCCTGTTCAACAATATGGTTGTTGAGTTCTCCTTTGATAACAGTGATTCATTCAATAGAAAAAACACACATATTTTAGCTTCAATTTATATACATGTACTATTTTAAAGACAATTTCTTGGTGAAAGAAGATAACAAATTGCTAAACTGTAAATACAGATTTCACATATAAAGATTAGTGTTTAAAAAAAATTATTAAGTGAAATACAGAATACAGGACATTTTATTTTTTGTAGTGACTTTATCACAGAAAATATTCAGTAAGCCTGTAGCCCATTGTTTTGTTTTGAAAATTGTTACAAACAAGTATATCAATTATTAATCAAGGTACAAAGTAATATAGGCAAAATTATACAGAAATCTCACTTTTGAAATGAACATAATAATACTGTTTTAATATTATACTGGTCAGACTATTTTGATTATTTCTTTCAGAACAATTTTCATCTTATAAAGCATATTTACTAAAACATAACTTTCACCTTAAAGCAATAGTAATATATGTATGACAAGACAACTTTATGCATTTACTGAACAAAATACATGTATATCTTAAGTAAAATTGTTCACAAATGATAGGGTGTAATACAATGTAATTCTCCAAGAATTGTTATTTACATACTATGAAATTTATCCAACATGAATATCTGGTCACTATAATAAAACAAGCAAGCAAGTAATAAACCAGTAGTGCATAAATATGTATAGTTCAATAAATGCTCCTTGTCACTAAGGCCATACTTTGGCCATGAAAAGTCAAGTGAAGTTCAAACATTCTTACTTTGTGCCACAACAGAAATTTAAACCAGTTTAACACAACTGATTTTGTAAATGAGTGCAGTTAAGTAATTTCAGCTAAAATTATATTACTGTGTGTCCCACCTGCATGAGAAATTGAAATCTTAGTAAAATAAGGCAGTTTTGTGTACATTCATTATCAGCAATGTGCAAAAATCAAAAGATAGTCACAGAGTTAAAATTTAAGAAATAATTCTATGAAGCCAGGTTCTACCATTATTTTAACGTGGGTTGGCATGAAAGGATGAGGTACAATACGGTCACATTTTGGCCCCAAAATATGAACTGCATGTCATGTATAATTTAGTATGCTTATGATATATCTTAATTGTCTATCTATTTGAATCAGTTTAATTTTTTTATGCAGAATTTATTTTAAGGCCATTATGACGTCATAAACATGACGTAATCAGGTGTATTTACGAAAACACTAAATTGAATGTAGTTTTTGGCTAAGTTAATACAGAGCGCATGCCTGTTCAACCTTAATTTTTGTATATGTTATGTATATATCAAAATATTTTGATTGAACACAGATGCGCTCAACACTGTTGAAGGTAAAAACTTCCAAAAAACCTACGAAAATGTGATAATGGAGCAAATCTGAGATTTCCGCAGATTTTGATGACGTCACAGACTAATGCATGTGCACTATTACATCTAAAAGTTGTGGATTTATAAACTGCAATTATTCTGCCTTCATGTTAAGCGTAGATATTATTCCTATATTCATTTTTAGATTTTCACATAATTTGGGGCCAAAAACAGCCCTTACGTCCCTACTCCTTTGTAATTATTTCACACCAAGCGACATTTATGGCAATCAAAACATGATTTTGCTAAACTCGTAAAAGAAAACAAAAATAGATTTGGGGATGCTGATTGAACTGAGCAAGTTTTAAGGTACTGTAACAAATTTTTACTCAGTTTTGCAGCAAAAGAAAAATATTTGTGAAAAACCACTTTCCAGATTATGTGAGACACACAGTAGTTACAGAGTGATGGACACACATAGCAGTTTTCTGTTTGCTTATAATTAAAATCTCCCCTTTAAACAATTTATTTGCAAGTTTTTAGAAAGCATATTGCTTGCACTAGACTTTGAAAATACAATAAAAACTATTGAAAATTTAACCATAACATGGTTTGATCATTCAAATGCCTTGCTGTTGTTAATAAAATATTTTGTACTCACTTTTCATATGTTATCTCCCTTATCTGTGCATCACATTAAAATGCAGAACCGCACATGAAATTAAATGAAATGCACTTCTATGACAACAATGTTTTTGACTCTATAGAGGTATTTAAAAGACAAATGCATAGGAATCTTGCAACAATATATTCATTTAAGCTGATAATGTTTACAAATGTTTGCTTGCCATGTTGTCAAAAAATATTATAAGAAATGAATGCTCAATTTTGTAATTATTATAAGTAAGGACTTGTTATGAAATCCTTACAATTTGTCAATGGGTTCAGAATTTGTCCAAAGGAATATGTCGGTGCAGGCTGTATTGTGGCCTTAAAAATCAAGTATCTGGAATAATTTCAGAACATCACATTGTACCCTTCAAAAATGTTTATTCTGTATTATGTTGTTTTTTCCATGAAACCTATAACTGCCAAATTTTGCTAGCAAAGGTTAAGAAAAAAAATAATTTCATCATAATGGTTAACTTTATGCATTTGCCTTTAAGTTTTACTTTCAGGAAACATCATTTGTATCATTTGAACAAAATATTATTGCTATAAAAATTTGTATTTAAGATCAGATTAATATCTCGACAAGATATCTTTTTGGTTGGTGCATGCTCCTTAAGTCATCTAAAACAAGCTACCCAACTTGGAACATAAATCTGCCTATTGTGATGTTTTAGTAACATAGTGACAACATTCCTGATGTTTTATTTATGAAACATGGAATTATCTATTAATTCTTAAGTTTCTCTACCAGTTGTTAAGAAAGTGATTATTATCAATGTTATCCGCAGTTTAGCTGACCATGTTTGACAATGACCTGATTCAGCAGGGGGGTTTCAGACAATATTTTAACCAAATAAGGCAAAAAAATCTGTAAAAGAATTACACTGTTGAAACATTGATAATCATATTTGTCTACAATCTAGATAGTTAAACCTTAAGATTTGTCACAAGGCTAGAAATTTTTAAGTTCAACTATCTTGAATGTAAGAAACACTATATACAATGGCTAACAATGGGATATTCTATTTTAACTAATTTAATATGTATATGAGAAAGGAAATATTGGAGGATGGTTTCTTATGTTCTGACATTGCCATAAGATTTTTGAACTCCTCTGGTTTTATCAATTTCAAAGCTTGGGTTTTTTTGCCCACTAACCAATTTTCTTTTCATTATTTTATAAAACACATCTCAAAGAGATATTTGAGGAAATATTTTTAAATTATAAATTTTAAATCTTGAATTTTGATAGGCAGATGTTTTCCCGCCAAGTTTTCTACAAATGCTGACATTTCAAAAATGTATGACACTAACTTATTTTTTATTTCTGCTTATTTTGTTTCATTATAAACATATAAAATAGCTATTATAACTGTTGAAAACGTTTATTTGCTGGAAAATAAGAAAACATCGTTAATCCCCATTTTTAGTTATTTCCTACAATACGACTGACAAAAATCTTTGGCAGATTTAGGCAAATGGCCAGAACTGGTCAGCTGAAATCCAAATATTACATGGTTAACAGGAACTTCTATGATCCATGGTTCTCTTTTTCCCCTTTTTCCCTTAAGTGGAATAGTACAAGGTTTCCAAGGTACTGTTTTGGCACCTTTATACCAATGAATTGTGCAAGATTCATCACTGATTTTTAGGAGTTGGGCCACCTGTGGCCATTCATTTGGGTATTCCTCCATGTCCATTAGTACCATGTCTCCAACTGAGAACATCTTGTTTATTTTTGCCGATTTTTTGCCTATAATTACCTAAAATGATAAAAATAATTATTATGTTGCTTGTCTTAAGATTCACACATAAAATTCAGGATAATATATAAGAATCAAGCAAACTGTGGATTTAATGCTGGCAAGTTTATTCAAATGATAACATTTTTCAAAATGACATCCAATTTTTACATCAGCTAGTATTCTAATACAGTAAGGCAATAGTCAGGATAATTATTTTCACTCTAAAGTTTCCAACATTATCTTTGGCTACAAAGATAATTAGGCAGATGAATCATGTATTGTTTCGGCATTCAATCTCTAAACAGATTATATGTCCATAACATGTAGCATTTTGATAAGTAACACTTACATTAAACGTGAAAAATGGTTAAATAGCTATTTTGATACAAAAAAAAAACTCTCAAGGAGATTTTTTTGGTGAGGCAAAAAACAAAAAAAATCTGTTTCCTATTTCCCAACCGACTCTAAGTTTTGTCTAACTGTATACAATTTATTAGCTTTGCCAAAAAAATACTGAACTGAGATGCTTTGCATGCAAGCATAATATGACTACAGCTGAAATCCCCATAGGATCCTTTATTAAACAAGGGTTGGCTGTGGCGGCCAATTTGGTTAGTGTGTACGGTCATCGGATATAATTCTGAAAAGGACACACCAAGTGACCATTCCACCAAAATTTGGTTCCCATTAAGCAAGTAGTTCTTGAGGAGAAGATCTTTAAATGAATTTGATCCTATGATAAATTTTATCCTTTAGTTGCTATGGTATCAACCGAATAAACCCCGTCGAATAAACATAAGCTTTATTATACTAGTAGCATAATAAAGCCTTGTTTATGATGTCACAGTGCAAATCCAAGGAGTTTTGCTTATGACGTCATTTAATGGTGGCCTAAACATTCAAATGTTTTGTCCCGCTTCAGTTGGAAAATGTTGCATTTTGACTTATTCTTTGCACTCATGATCTGCAGGATAAACACAAAAAACGTACAATGCCTCGGATATAAATTTTATTTTGTACTCGGCATGTAACAGGTGAGAAATGATCAGTAAACTTCGCATTTCTACCTGTTTCTAAGCCTCGTACAAAATAAAATTTATATTCCAAGACATTGCACATATACTGTATATAAGTTCGGCTATGCTGGCCATCTTGGTTAGCCGGCGGGGTCATCTGATACAATTTTTAAAGAAGTTCATTCAAAGATCATTCTACCAAATTTTGGTCAAATTGGCTAAAAGGTTTCAAAGGAGATGTTTCAAATAACACCCTCATTTCTCTATTTATAGTAACAGCAGCAATATTGGATGGCTGATCCTGACCTCAGTTCAGTGGTTTAATAGCATTTGATGGAAATGTGAAAAGTTTGCGGGGACAACGATGACAACAGATGCATTGTGATGGCATTAACTCACATGGCCTTTTAGGCCAGATGAGCTAAAAAATGACGATAATGAACAGGTTTTTCTTGGCAGTTTTTGTCACATATTTTATCATTTCATTGAAGAATTCTTTTTCAGATCTGTGTCAATTACTTCTTCCTAGTACACTATTTAATAATTATACCGGAGGAATTGGTTCATCTTCATCAGATAAATCTGAAAGATCGTCATCTTCTTCTTCTATTTCAACGAGATGAACTCTGTTTCTTGATTTTTCAACTAAATCCTTTAATGGCCAATATTCTTCAGTAATGTCAGATGATTGTTCTGTAAAAAAAACATAAACTGTATATGCATTCAAAATTTATTGTAGGAGCTGATGAATGGATCAAAAGTTAAGCCAAAACAGAGATATTTCCATGATTTTAATACCATTAGTCTTTTTCCTGAAAGACATAATTGATAACATAGAGAATCTCATATTTTTTTTTATTATTTAGATAGTAAAACATTCAAATTTCAAGCCTTGGTGAGAAACTTAAAGGATTAAGTTGGAGGTAATTTAACATAAAACCATATGGGAAATTACTTAAAAATCTTCTTGTCTTTAACTGCTATGCCAAATGGAACCAAACTTTGGTGGAATTGTCCTTAGATGGTCCCATATCAAAATTGTTAACAAATAAAGATGGCCACAACAGCCAAACTTTGTGTAATATGGGACCCAATGGGAAATTCACTTTAATATCTTCTTGTTCGTAACTGCTAAACCAAGTGGAACCAAACTTCAGTTGAATGGTCATTAGATGGTCCTCAACCAAAAAGTTTTATCCGGCATTCCAACCGACAAAGTCCAAGATGGCCACCACAGTCAAACTTAGTTTAACATGGGACCCTAAAGATGGTTCACTTAAAAATCTTCTAATCTGAAACTGATGAGTCAACTGGAACCAATCTTTTGTGAAATGGGCCTTAGATGTTTACTACCAAAATTATATCTGGCATCTCCACGGCCATCACAGCTGAAGTTAGTTTATCAAAGGGCTATATGAGAAATCACTTAAAAATTTTATGGTCTTTAGCTTTTGTGCCAAATGGAACCAAATTTTGGTTGAATTAGGAGATAACCATATTAGAGGGGGTTAAAATTGTAAATTTTACTGTACCAAATTGCGTTTTCCAGTTACACGTCAGCGGAGCTGGAAAATAGATATTTTCAACAGTAAAATCTTAGATTTAATCCTAAAATACTAAAATACAATTTGGTCATCTCCATTCTAATGCAATCCTTTAAAATAACGTCTAAAACAATTTTATAATTACCAGAAATTGTTTGCAAGTTTGCATCTGTGCCGTGACCTTGCCATTAGTTCCAACCGTCAATCGTGGATTTTACCCTGATACCCATCGAAGACATTTTCATTTCCTTACCTAGCAATATTGATTAGTCTTAAAAAAAATGTTTCTGGTTGTAACAAAGGTACATTTTTTTTCAAAACTGTTATTACAATTCATCATTCTAGAATAACCTTCCTGAGGTACACTGCTGACTGTCCGAGCCTTCTCTGCAACTTAATTCAACCTTCATGAAAGGAAAAAAATGCTAACTGATCTGTAGGACTGAATAACTTGTAAGTGTTTTTGCAAATTCCACTCACAATTATTGTTGTTATTTCGTAAAAATTCCATTTTTCTTCTGTCCAAGTGCATTTCACTGTTTTTGTTTACACTGGTGATGCCATTACATGGACCTATGACGTCATAATCACAAACGTGTTTATGATTGAAAATGTTAGTCTAATGAGTTTTTAGCATGAAAATATTTGCCAAAGTCTAAGTACGGTTATACTTTAATGAGACACCAATTCTGAAAAGCCACAAAAAAAAAAAAAAAAAAAAATTAAAGTCTACTAGTTACCTTCAGGCCTTCAACAATTATCCAGAACATAATTATGTGACACAAATCCTAACATAATTCATGGATGACATAAAATTTTAAATGTAATTCATCAAAATTACTTTCTTCATGAAAATGCGTTCTAAAATATACACATAGCATGTGTAAGCCCCCCCTTACAGTGAGACCCCTGTAAATTGTAGATTATTATATATTTTATGCAGGCTGAAGTCCAGTCAAAGTTTCAAAGTTGTGCATAACATCAAAGCTGCTTAGAATGTGCTTGCTAACCATTTCTTTCCAGTTCAGTAAAAAATTCTTCCCACCATTTTTTGTCTTCATCCCTCTTAAAGTAGGAAAACGAATTTCTAACATCATGCTTTAGTCTTTCAACTTCTAATCTGTTATAACAATGTGTTATCTGTTTTGGTGACCCCTCTGGAATTTTCATTAATAGTTCTTCATCTGGTTCAGACCAAGCCTGTAATACAAAATCATGATTTACAAAGTAAAGTTTTAGTGACCATCTTGAATCAGTGATTTACAAAACTTAAATTGTGGACCATCCAGACCAGACAAAAAACAGAAAATAAAGATACATTAACATTTGCAACATACCCCTGCGTGAGTTGCTGCTGTACTTCTAAAATTATTCGGAAATACATGTATCACAAAAAGTTTCCTTAAGCAGTGCTCGAAAAATTTTAGCAACATATGTTTGGTATGGAAACAAATGTGGAAATTCAGAAAAAATGTGACCAAATTTATGCAACCTCAACAGAACAGTGAAATGGCCAATAGAAGTGTACCAAATTACTTTGACTTGACCTGAAGCCTTAAGTATATTTGCATTTTAATTTGACTGTAGTTACTACTATTTACCTTATCTGTAGACCATTTCTTATAGAACAGCACAGTTTTTCCTTCTTTTTTTTCAATTTTGAACACATGTGGATAGGAATGATTGCAGATTTTATTTAGCGAATTCCCCAACCAATCTGCCACATCCCACACTGTTGTTGTTCTTACTGAAGTAGGTGAAGGCGTAGTGCAATTTTCAAATGCAGTCATCATTTTAGTTAGTGTTAAAACTGCTTTTCTGCTGAGCCATGAAGAAAATCTGTGTAAATAAAATCGTTGGCTGACAAAAACTATTAAACATGCAAGGTTATACATCAAGTTTGCACAATGAAGTTCTGCAAAACTGAAAAATTTAAATACACTACTTATCATAGCCACTTGATATTAGGTGTATTACTTCATCTAGGGGTCCCATACCATGCTTACCAAATTCAGACCTTTTGCATCTCTACTTCCTGTTTACCGACTTGGTCAAAATTTTTAAATCTTTAGGTGAAATAGGTATTTTTGTGACATTTTTCTCAGTAGAGCAGGAGTATACTAAGTGAGCAGTAGCTCACAGATTTCTTGTGGTATCTAAAAATTATTTTGGCCTTGTCTGGAAATCTAAGATTTTTTCAAATGCAAATTATTATTTGGAGTTCCAGTGTTTAGTGTTCTTAATGAAGGTTAATCCAGAAAGGCACTTTGTACACAGACAAATTATCATGAGTTTGTAAAAAATCTAAATGAGGAATGGGTTGCTGTCTTTCAGTGAATTTATTCCATATTCTTTGTTGTCTATAACGTCATCTTATATTAAGGGCAACATCTAGGGTATATATAAGTAACAATGTGGTGACTTCTTTGCTTCACATGTGTACTCTGCAAATGCACATCTTAGAAAAAACTGATGATAAAATATACCCTTGCAATGTTCTTTTATTTAAATGAAACTCAAATGGCATATTGAGTCATGTTCAAAGAAGATGTGTTTGTTAAATATAGAAGATGACATAATAGAAAATGTGAATAACTTCAATTTATCTTCAGTGACATTTCCATTATTAAATATGTTGAAAAGCTGATCATTACAATATACACAAAGTAATTCAAGTTTCACACGGGGTATATAGCATGACATACCCTGCATTTTTATTGTTTTTCCTACGACTGTGACTTGGTGGAATAAGGTATATCACACTATATATCCTGTCTAACGGTTGTACAAGTTTTTATGTTGTCTTACCTTGAGAAAACTTGATCCACATCTTCATGGGTATGGCCAACCATTAAGAAGGATACCTTTACTTTTTGAAACACACCAAGTTCCACGAGCAATGAGAGGAATCCAAACACATACCTGTTTGAGATGAGATGTAAAAATTTATTTACAAGTCCCGCTTTAAATGTGACAAAAGTTATACGTTTTATTCCCTTGATAAATTTCTATATACTAGGTGAATTGCACACTGTGTATGTGATTAATAAATATTTTTGTTTTGATTTCCTGTGTTCTGCCCAACACTAACACATTCACATTTACCTTAAACAAAAATTGATTAAGTCCACATCAGCTAATCAAATTTCAAAAAAGTTCCCTAAATACGGATAATAAAGTATGAAGGAAATGTACAAAGTAACACTAATTGAAATTGAAAAACAGTGCAGACAGGGATACAGCTGAAAAAAAAATGATAGTAATTCAGGTGATCACTTTAAGAATGAAAATCCAATATCTCATTTAAGCTTTGATGTAATGTCATTTATCTGTGAGATTAAGATCAGCTTGAATCAAGCAGATACAAAAAAAAAGAAACTGCTTTCTTTATATTAAAGGGTTAAAAAAATATTAACTTTTCACTCTTTCTAATAAACTTAACATGATAAGTCTCAATTTAGTAAAAGTAATGATACAAACACCTGTTATTGAAGTAAACAGTGTAATTACCTGTTCTTATTTTCCCTGTAGCAGTTATCCATTTGCAAATACAGTGTTGGTGGTAGGTCAATCATCATAAAAATATTAACAAGTGTGGATATTGTTAGGTTAGCTGAATGGGGAAATTCGTAAACATCAAAAAATCCATAAATTCCAATGCCATGCAAAATTACTCCTATCAGGTGGACCTTCAGTTTCCACATCAAACTGGTAAATTTACTGGCATACAAAAAGTGTGGAAGTAGTGTTTTTGATTGGTCCATCCCGTCTACTATGATTGAAAGATATTCTTCTGGAGAGTTTTTAGCCTTCTGAGCATGTTTATAATACTTCTTTCTCTCTGCACTGAAAAAGAAAGCAAGTATTTCATGATAATATATGGTTGTGGCCCAATTGAAGTGGATATCCAAAATTGTCAACACTGAGTTATTCTAATGCAGTATTTTTGTAACAATGAATTTGATTGGCTCACATTCAGCGTAAAATCCACAATCTACATGCCGTAACTAAGGGTTGTTCGTAAAAGAAGCCGCCATTCAGTCGCCATGATGAAATGTTGAAATTTCTGCATGTTATATTTACCACATTACACAATATAAA
>JAOXYH010411079.1:0-14322 GCA_028566455.1 Botula fusca | reverse complement strand
CATATACAATCGGTGTTTAAACGTTA
This sequence comes from Botula fusca, assembly GCA_028566455.1. Lineage (NCBI taxonomy): Eukaryota > Metazoa > Mollusca > Bivalvia > Mytilida > Modiolidae > Botula > Botula fusca. The sequence goes on along the minus strand of JAOXYH010411079.1, from coordinate 14,296 downwards.
TTGCCTTTCTACATGTTCATCTGCCAAATGCAAGTTTCTCGATCAAATAAAGTACTGATTGTGAAGGAAAAACATGTTTGGTACATACAAATCATAAGATCCCTTAGGCAAAAATAACAGAAAGTAAAAGACCAGTAAGTTAAGTGCTGTTCTCTGTAAGAATTTGTCAATGGGTGAATCATTGGGGGAATTTCCTTAATTTTCCTTCAATCATGGTTTGTACATGTATGTATAGAAATGTTGTTGAAGATCAATTTTATTACCTGTTCATTTACCGAAAGGGATACCTTGATTCCCTGTCGGAGTCGATCAAGCTGTGAGGTATCTAATCTTGAAAAGTATAAATGTGCTTAGTAGACCAATGAATGCGAAAGTTACGTCACTTTCCGAAATCCTAAAGTACCAGAATCACTGTCCATCAATCACATCTTCAAGAAATATTACATTGACTGCTTATTGGCAGAAATAAACATGGACAGTACAAAAGGTAATCAGATGTATAACTGTTTTAAGTTTTTATATACACGAGATCTTCAATAAACATAAATCCAGTTTGTCATTAGTTACTTCTGCTACTGACGAAGATTGCGATCTTCCATGATTGTACTGGATATAAAAGGTAAGCAGAAAATCTCTGAAAACAACGTTAAATCGCCGGGTTTGCCAAGTGCACAACAAAAATTCTTTCTATACTGTTAACGTCCATGCTTACAACTGTCAAATATTGCCTTAAAAGATACCATGAAAATTATTATTGTCGAAGTGGTGTCAATTCCATGTGGATTTTAAATACCTCTAAAGATCTATTTAAAACACTTTAACTCTAAGTTATTGTTAGAATATCAAAATGAAAAACATGATTTTTCTACCTTATAGTCTGTACTCAGAGATATGATGCAAAAAGTACGGAAAACACAGATACAAATTTATTGTTGTGTCGTGAAATTCCACATATTTTGTGAAGAAAAACCAAATAGTCTGAAAGATATGATCAAAATGCTTTTTTGTGATCGACAACATATTTGTCAAGTGTGGTGGACGTGTTTTTCTTTCAACCGGCGATCGGTAATCTAATGGGGACTAGCTGCGACCCCGTACTCTCCGACCTGTATTTGCACTCCTTTTAGGTTGGTTTCATTGCAAATCTTCTATAACAGAAGTAAATAATAATTTGCGAAGTCTTCTGCTCCATACGTGACGTCTTGTCAATGAACAATTTACGAATGGGTGGCCACCTTCACCTCAGCTATCCCAGTGAACTCGATATAAAAGTACATCATCGACACCATGAGGACAGGAGCTGGTATTTTTTTTAACTCGTAAATTAAAATGTACTGATTGTAGTCTTAGAAATATTTCTTTCAGTTCTTTCATGATATTCAAACTTAGTCAATTGTAGATCGACATTCATTTAGATTGTTGCAATAGACTTGTCAATTATATCCATCTCATTTATTATCAACACCGGCAGCCAATTCTGCAGGTCTACTGGAAGATCCAATTTATGATAATCAGTCATTAAACCTTATGCGGTATCTATTTCCTTTTCTGTTGTAATATGGATCGTATTTCTTCGTCACCCGAGTCAAAAGTATATAAAGAGATAGTTAAAGTCGCCTTATCATTTCCACAACGACAAGGCACCTAACATGGGCTTCGATGATTATTTCAATTTTGATTATGAAGATATCAACAGCACATGTCCAGTGGCGTTCTATCCGTTTAAGACGGACATATTTGTTGACTGGGTCGTGCATGCTGGAGGAGCATTGTTTTACATCATTGCCATTTTTAACGTTCTGGTTATCGGCATGTTCTGGAAGACGAGCAACTTAACTCCTGCATCGACATTGTTTATTTGTCTTGCAATTACAGATACACTAGCGGCATTTTGCTCAGTAGTACCAAGGCATCTATGGCTGTTGTTGGGATACATTGGACGACAAGGCGATGACATCAACAAAGTGAGGTACGAGTACTGTTACTTCTTGGAAATTGTCGCAGGTCCCCTTTACTATGGAATTCACGATATATCTATTCTACTGACAACAATGCTTGGTATTATTAAAGTCTTGGCCATAAAGTTTCCATTTTGGTTCCGTATTAACGTTAGATGTAAAGTATCCGTTTTGGGAGCTGTTATTTTCTCCATTTTCGGGATATCAATAGAAATGTATCCTGTGTACAATTTTGAATTTGATGCTGATGAAGACGGATGGTGCTGCCAGAACGACGGCTACAGGAAGTACTTTCAGGAATATAGTATTGTCGCCCAGTGGATTGTTCCGTTGTTATACCTGGTATCTTTTACAGTCCTCATTATATCAAATACATACATTGCAAGCAAACTGACCTGTTGTCGAGCAATCGCTGAAGAGGCAAAGATGTCTGACGAGATGAGACAAAGAAATAGACTCTCCGCAATTAACGTTGTCATCATCACAGTTGTGTTTTTGATCTGTGAAATGATGGATTGCATCTATTGCCTATCACCTGTGACGACCTTTGTATTTGGACTCAAAGACGTGTTCGAGTATGACTGGTTTGCAAAAGCCGTACATTATCAACGACTAATTGTGCAAATTGGATTTGCATCGAATTTTGTCATCTATCTGGTAACGAGCAAAGAACTCCGAGATAACTTGAAGGACATGCTCACTTGCGGAACTTTACAAGATCGTGGACAAAAAGCGCATAGTCTGGCGAGATCAATGCTTTCTGCCCAATTATCACAAAGCAAACAGAAAACAAAGAAGGCTCCGCTTGACCAAATGGCTTCAAAAGATTCGGAAGCTGCGACAACATCCACTAGTTCTACTCACAGCTGGATAGATTCTGAGACGACAACACCATATAGGACGGAGGATGGAGTATTTACCGTTCAGATATCCTGCCATCAGGACGCGTCGACTGAGAAATCACCAAGGTGAAATGCCACAAACAGCGAAGTATATCTCAAGGAAGAGTCGACCAAATGTGTAACATTAGCATGCCTGTTGTTTGTCAACGATGATTTTGGAATTTCATCTCATTGTTCAAGAATTGGTGGCACACGATTGTTTTTACGTTTTTTGTTTGTTTAAATGTCTTTACAACAAATAACAAAACAGTTACCATACGTTATGAATATGTCCAATATTTCCTAACAAGATAGTTTGACATATAAATATATAGAAAAAAAATCTCAATTCTAAACATCACATTCAAAGAGTGCTTTGCAATAAAATGGTGTTGAATTCAAATTTTTTTTTCAAAAGAAGTGAGGAATAACTTTTCTGGAACACGATGCATATCTAAGAAAGACAGGTTAGGATTTAGAAAATTACAATAGATCTGTCAATGATGGAAAAATATACAAAAATGCGTTTATTCCTGTCGTGTGCCATCAAATCTTATATTTCACATGGAAAAACTTCATGTCAGTTAATTGTCGTGATATTTAAACCTCCTTTTTCTTATTGTTTTAATTTTGTTCGTTAGTGAATTGTTTTGCATTGAACGAGCTGAGTGCCGAGTTAAGGTGTAAAATGAAAAATACAATAGACTGTCAATAATGCAAAAATATACAAAAAATGCATTTATTCATATCGTGTGCTATCATATGTTATCTTCATGTGAAACTTTATGTCAGTTACATGTCGTGATATTTAAACCCCCTGTTTTTTTTATTCTTTTAATTTTGTTCGTTAGTGAATTGTTTTGCATTGGACGAGCTGAGTGCTGAGTGAAGGTGATAATATTTTTCTAAAGTACTTTATGTGAAGTCATGTATAGTTAAAAGGTTACATAATGTATTCAACAACAAAAATATTTGATTAATTTTGTATTCTGTCCATAAAATGTTATATACTGACAAGAGCTACGTATTACAGATATGTTGGTTGGTATGCAAGTCAATCCATTCATAAGCTTAGGTAATTTTCACAAAACTTCAGATAATCATATTCTTGTTGCAGTAAATGGAGAGCATATTTTAGGTAAACTGTTTTGGCAAGGAATATAAGATTTTCTACATCTCAGCTGTTACTTTTTTGTATTTTTCAAGTGATTCTCAAATTTATCATTTCTTTTATCCAATTTTGACTGAAACATTACACTATATTTGAACATATATCTGTCTGTAAAAGTCATTGTTAGGAAAAAGTCCCCCGTGTTACATGTTTTGGTCAAACAGTTACTTTTCTATTTAAAACTGATTTTCCGAGTCCTTTTACAATTTACTACCAAGCTTTTTTACCACTAAGCCTTACCGACAAATACATTTGTGTTTTTCTGTATTAGGGCCCATGACATCCTTCTTTGATATTAAATACCAAAAATATAGAATAGTAGTCTTTCATTCAGTTGTATCTCAATATTATAAACAGTTAAACCTGTCGTAAAGGGCACCTCTATGTAGCAAATCACCGCCTATAAAGGGCACGTTCATCAATTGCCTAGGTTGAAATAATTATTTAGATTTTACCATGTATATAGGGCACCTGTTCATAAAAGACACAAACTTTTATTCCCATGACTGCCTTTAAAAACAGGCTTGATTGTATGTCAATGTACAGAATATTAATCTCCGTTCATTTTTATGATTGTTTTCAATTTGTTGTTTCGTAAATAAATGAATAAAATATCTGTTGGTGAAATTTATCTCTTTATTCAACAGGACCGCCTGTGTGATATAGCCCATTAGTCGTGCTTGAGACTTTACGACCAATTGAAAAATGGCTTATATTCCTCTCGTCAGTATTTCCCTAGGTTTATCAGTTACCTCTAATAAGCTACAAAAAGCTTTAAGCTGCTGATGAAAACTATAAGGAAATGATTTTCCCAAGTTCACTTGACATTAAGAAGAACTTACGGACAGACTGCAATCTCACATACATATTAATTTAAACAATATAGAAATCAAAGATTGCCTTCGTAACTTAGTAAACATGTTACGATTTCCCAGACAATCAAAACAATTGTAGTAGATTACAAAACACAGTGATGACTAGAGATGGATACATGAACAAAACCACAATCTAATATAAAGAAAGATGGAGAATCGTATGAACTTCGACATGGTTAGTTCAATTGGGTATGCAGTTTCTACTTTGCCAGAATTTTGCCGTTTTGCCAACAATTCTAGGTGTCTTGAGAAAAAAAAAGAACCCTGGATGCATATTCCGACTCAACTGTGAAATTGATGACGATGCATATTATTTTTTATTAATTTATTTTAATGACATCAACTAGCTCGTAATGACGTCCTTAAAATGAATAGCCTTGCAACTTGAAGGAACACCAAAGGCTAATTCCTAAAACCTTTTTTTTTCTTTCTCTTAACTCACTGCTTAGAAGATGGCCTATTCTAATTAGAGTTAAAAACCTCTCTAATCATACATCTACAATTTCTTGAAAGATACCCCGCAAATGACTGGCTGAAAGCTGTTGAAGTTTTCTGAGGAGACCTCGTCATACAGTCTTTTGATTACTGAATAATTTGTTAATCACTGTTTTGTGCATTGCTAATCCTCCGATTTCCCTTTATAGAATATCGTTTATCGGAGCAGGACATGCTTACCATTTCAGAGCACCTGATGTGACTCCCTGGTTTTGGTTGGAGTCCACATAGCTTGTGCTTTGGCTCTCGTGTCGTCTGTTTCAATTTGGTTTGTTTGCTACATGTTTCTGATTTTCAGTTCTTTTTTTTGTTTTGGCATTTCTTTTGTTGTTTGTTTCCGCGCTTATGCCTTGTCTCTGGAATCACTAGTTTTGGATTACTGCTGGAACCTGTTGGTTTAGTATTCTGTTGCCAATGTTTAAGGGATTTCATTCTTTTCAGACTTAACTGTCTCTCATGAAATATATGTTCCACTCAATGTTTTTTTAATTAATTGCTAAAGAGATGTACGAATGGAAAACTTTTCTTATTGAGCATTGGTACCAGAAGTAACAAGTTGAGGGGATAAATCCTATGAACGAGAATCCAGGGACATGGCAAAAGACCGGGAACTTTACAGATAAGATTTGTGGTCTTCCAAAGTTTTAGTCCCTAGCATCGGTGACGAGTAATTAATTTACGAAATGTGCACATTCGATGCATCGGCGCCTGGGTGGTCGCCGAGAAGTAAAGGTAGTTGGTTAACCTGTAATCACTGTAGCCTGTGACTTCGCGCCCTGCTTTGTAAACAACAAATAAGTGTGCACTCAACTGACAACCCTACGTGATTAGGTATGTCAGTTAGCTGTCCAAGGTCGGCGGTTCCCTCCGGCATCCTTCGCCACTAAAACTGACCACAACGATATAGTTGTAAAACTGCTGAAAGTGGCGTTAAACACCATCAATCAATCAATAATTCGATAGCATCAAAATCTGTATGATTGTATGACACTTTATTTTACTACCACCACTCGATGCCACTGCTGGTCCATTGTTAAGTCCCCGAGGGTATCACCAGCTCAGTAGCTAGTATTTCGGTACTAGATAGAAAAGATACTTTAAATTTAACAGGTTTAATTCCAAAAAATAATAAAACTATGGAGATATCGCGTGCAAAGCTCTGTCCTTATATGGTTTTTGGCTTCCTGTTTTGGTCAATTTGGATATGATCGCTTTACAAATTTTTGATAACAAACTTTTGGTCCCTGGCATCGCTGACGAGTAATTAATTTACGAAATGTGCACATTCGATGGATCAAAATCGGTATGATTGTATTACACTTTGTTTTACAAAAAAGAAAACAAAGGTAAATATATATAGCACCCAAAAATATAGAAAAAGACAACTCTCCATCCTATCTACAGAAAGAGTGACCCTACCATTAAAAGTGCGATAGCCTGGAATGACCTTCACTAAATTGCATAACGTCATCTCCACTACAAAGAGCCATGGACGCACCATCACATTATAGAAACAATAAAAAATCAGTATTGAATAAACGTCGAAACTTTTGCCCGGCCGCGGAGAAACCATGAATAATTTTGAGATATAACAAACTGTGATAGGTGTTATACCGATTTTGATGCATCGTGTGTACATATTTTTAGAAATTATTTACTCGGCAGCAATGCTAGGAACAAAAAATTTGGAAGACCATAACTGTTATCAAAAAAATTTAAAGCTAGCATATACTAGTACCAAGATGACCGTATTAAGAAGCCAAACCACTTACGGACAGAGCTTTGCATGAAGAAGATAATTCCGCAGTTTTATTTAATTTGTATGAACCATAAAACAGAAACCACATAACCAGAACCGCCATGAATTATTCCATTTCGAGAACCTGTGCATCGACAAAGAGCCCTTACCTGTTAAGATGATGTGATATAGAAAATTTAGAAATCTTGACAAATTAGTTGTCTGTCAAGCATGCAAAGGGCAATTGCAAAAAGGCAAGGGCGGATTTTCTTATTTTCTAATTAATAGGTTGTTCGTTCACTGATTGTATGTTTTCATAAGCCACGGGTCATACATTTATCGCAACTATCTAACACATGCTTAATGGTCGTCTTGAAATAAACAATGAGCGAGGGTTGAAGTCAAAACTTTCCGACAAAAAAAAATGACTTTAACTTTCCGATTGTAAACTTCCCTTTCATTTGTAGCAATATTCCAGCAGCGCCTGCGTACGGAGTATTTATTACTCAGTTAATATGATGCTCTCGAGCGTGCGTTTCCTATCCAGATTTTTTGGATAGAGAGTAACTGCTGACTAGTAAAATTATTAATCAGGGGCTTCTTTCGGAGAGGTTGAAGTCTTTACTTCGTAAGTTTTACGGTCGCCATCATGAACTGTTTGATCGTTATGGATTATTTTTCACACAGACAATAAACGACCTGTTTCCTGTGTCATAGTGCAATTCTCGTCGTTTCTCTTTCATGACTACCTACCGGATTTACGCCGTGAGTAACACGACGGATGCCACATGTGGTTTTTGGTGAGGTTCGTGTTGCTCATTTCCTATTATTAGTTTCTGTGTTGTGTTGTTCGTTGTTTTTTCCACTCACGGTCTTGTCTGTTGCCTTAAAATTTTGATTACGGTTTCGTATCTTCTATATTATTTTTATTTGAAAGAATAATTCTGAATTTTATTCTTATTTTTAAGCGGTCTATTCTATGGTCATGTTTTTGTAAATCTGCGAGAACAAAGCACACTAGAGTTTGCCGAAAAATACCATGTTTTTCTATAATTACTTTTAAATATCTTCCTCCTACAAGTTGCATAATAAAAAAAGGAAACTGTTATAGTTTCTATAATATTTTTCGACGTGTACGTCAAAGGGATCCTTTATCTCATTATTTATTTATACTGTCTCTCATGAGTGCAGAAATAAAATATGACCCAGATATAAAAGGTATAAAAATTGATGACTCCGAATATATGTCGAGTCAGTATGCTGCTGATTCAGCTATACTGCTTGATGGAAATACAAAACTCTTTGGAAAGATTCCTTTTTGTTCTAGAAAACGTCTGGGAGTGTACTTTGTTGAGCGCTAATATTGATAAATAGAAGCTATTTGGATTAGCTCAATGATGAACTCTAGGAATAAAAATTTGGCAGCTGTAATACATCAGGAACTTTAAGCAGCTTGGCATTAAATTTAATTTAAATGCAGAAGATAACACCCTTATTAACTTTTAAAAAAAATGAGATAATAAAGCTTGCATTGAATACATTGGGATCTCACAGTTATGGGTAAAATCACTTATTAAATAAATTGCCTTACGCATTCACATAAACTCTTTAACAGGTTTACCGAACTTCCTGTCGGTTTTTTTATTCATCTGGAACGGGAAAACAAACAAAACTAAACGGAATTTCCTGGTTAACTCCTATGAAAAAATTAGGTTTAACAGTACTACATGTTCAGTCGGTTTGGAAGTTAAAATGTGATGGATAAATAAATGTTGAGACCTCTCAAATATCTCGCTTTGGATAAATATGCTAGAGATGGAACTGATAAAATGTGTGTAGTTGAACTATTAACTTTAAACATGTCAGCTTCTGCAGAGACATTTTACTTAATTGGCGTAAGTTTTCAATGGAATCAACTGATGACAAGCCAGGGGAAATCTTGAGCCAATCCATATGGTTCAGTAAATAAGTATTTAAGATAGCTCGGGTGTCTAAAACTGAGCATCGATCTTGTGCATTTGACAAATATCTTGTTTTCATATAAAATATTGATAAAATTGATAGGAAATATATTAAACAAGGCTTATTTGAGAAAATTAAATGAGTAATATGCAATAAGAAGATGTAATTTCCAATTTTTGCATTTTTCCTTACTTTTCAACTAAGATAATCGGTAGAGATATGATATGAAAAAATCAAATATTCTGAAATATTTCACAATTTTGATCAGTGACCCCTATTTTTTATTTGGTATTTTAAGAGTGCTTTGAAAAATATAAATTCTGTTAAATTTTTGTCAAAATCTATTGATTAGATTTTTTTAATTGAAAAAAAGTATTTTTCACTATATAGCCTATATAAAAATGATAAAAAATGTCAATTTTGAACAGTTTTCAAAGCCCCCTATCGGAAAAATGAGACCGGTGACCTTTTGTTTTTACGTTGAAATTTTAAAGTACCTTTGATAAACTAACTCTCAAAGAAATTTCAGAAAAATCTACGGATCAAATTTTTGACACCCCATCTACCTTAACTGCGGTTTTCCCTGACCTTTCCTTTTTAAGATTGCAGCATAATATTCAGAGGTAAATTGCACGATATCAGAAATAAAATAAAGAACCATCATTGTAATTCAATAAAATGAGGTTCAAATTTTGTAACCTCGAATGAATTGAACCTTGATAGATTGCCACCATGTAAGGTTTCCTTTATCAGCACGTTCTTTGGAATATCCTTCAAACAAGAAGTTGTGCCTTTCAAATTAACCAAAGCCTATTACATGGTTACTGAATCATTTTTTGAAATTATTGGGAGAAAATACTTGGTAGCTAACGCTGTACATCCTATATATTTTAAAGGTAAGAGGTATACTAATGTTCTCCGACATTTTGTGTGTGTATTTGTAAGGAAAATCAGTTGCAAAAAGATATGTTTTGGAGCAGAATTTGTCATGCACGGATTAGTGTTTATGTAGGCACTGAATGGATATGACATTTTTTAACCAACAGAACAAGCCTATATGAGGAAGAATCATGATAAAAGTGTTCATTAGTAAACTAAGAGCATCAAGCCCGACACATGTGTTCCTTGTAATCTCCCGACTTCCGTTTTAATATGATTATTAAAATACATGTATGTTAATATTTCTATAAAGCGTCGACATATTGGTAAGTAATTCTTCCTATAGTTGCTTAAGTTAAAATCGTGTTTCTGAAACCAGGCGAATGCAAGAAAAAGTCCGTTAGATCATAAATCGAGGGTGATGTTCGAGAAATATTTCTAATGATGTGTGACTTATGTATGGAGTCAGCCATTTGTATTTGCTTCTTTTATTTATGCAAACTTGTGGTTGAAATATACCATTTTATGCAATTTTTGTTCAATACCAGTGTTCAACCTTGACCCCTATTTTTCTCCAGTCGGTACCATTTCTATACCTGAAGACTGGCCGAAATCGAAAGATTTACTATTGTTTTTCTAAACAAGACGTACATTAGCTCTGAAGTAGTGTGATGCCTTGTAGGGTGGTGCATTAAAGTTGAAAATTTGTACATTTGTATCTCGTGTCACAATAATAATATCCCTGCAGGATATAAATAATAACAATGGAATTACTAAAATGTTCTATAAACGGAAGTCTAAATTTTGTGTAATTAGTAAAAATGTCAGGTAGAAGCAACGATATAAATTCGTCAAGTAGACAGAACTCCTTTTTCTGCACTAATTTTTACGTAATAAAATTTATAAACTAAGTAAAAGCTGACAGATAATCAAAACTTTGTAAGCAGATACCAATTTGATATTTTTTTCTCAAAGAAATTATTTTGTTTTGAAGCCAGAGTTGAAAAGCACATTGGTTTTGAAGTTTTCATGAAAATTAATTTAGCAAAGAATATATCTGCTAGCATTCCACAGAACTTTGAATATGACAAGCACTAAATTTAATATGATTACTGACACTGAAATTATCAGAGTATGTTCCTGAATACATAAATCCACTTTCTGAGATCTAACAGTGCATTAGGATATATGTTATTGTCTTAACTTGTGTCGCCCAATGGAAGAGTGGCTTTGATGGAATCTTGGGTGGCCGGAGCTAGCAGATCCAAAGCACAAGTTTTCAATTCCTAGTTGGCGACTGCTTTGACGAGTTGAAGTTTATCCCCGCTACAGCTTAAGGAAACAGGTTTTATAATCATTTATTTTTCAAGAAATTCTTTAACATTTTCCGACTAGAAATCTGTTAATACTGGTAGTTTTTGAGCTCGAACTTTTGACAGTCTAAGCTATTAATCAAGGATATCCATTTCATTATTGTTGTAACAGAAAGAAGATATCTAACATGTTATTTATGTAGCTTATTTCCGTTGTATAATTAACAATAGTTTTTGTTACACCGCACAGGTACAGATTTGTATAACATTTGAAAAGTGCATAATTCACTTGTTTAAAGACGAAAGCCTCTAAGAGTAGTACACTCAAACCTTATATAGCGTCACTCCTGGGAGCAGCAAAAACCGACCATTGTATACAGGTGATATTTCTGTACAGGTTTCCTTCTGTATTACTGTTTGTAATATAATTTAGGAGGTTTTATGGAATGGTGTCCAAAAGTTTATGAAAAACCATGAAATAAATGAAAATATTAACTTGTATTACAACAAACAGTTTTTTTTAAATGTTTCTACCACTGACACTTCAGGCAGATAACCTTTCCATGCAAGTTTATTATATAGGAAGATTGGTACGGAGAGCAAAAAAGTGACATTATGAGCAGGTAATCTTTATTCAGAGAAGACCAAAAAAGCCGGTTTGACTGTACTTGTATTATCAACGGAAAAGCCGCCATTATGTTGATATGTGTTTTACACAGCTTGCCTTAGTGTATTGTTGAACGATTGCAAAAGATAGTAAATTCATTGCGAAGACACTGTTTCGCACAGTGTTAAAAATTGATCCTACAGAATCGATCACATTTAGACAGTAAATTTTGAATCTGAAATTTATTGAAACATGATACATCTTCATATAAGTAAATATCTAGAAACTAAAACCTACAGTACTAAAAATAATTTATTAAGGTAGCACTCAAGTCAAAAATGTAGAAAATGTTCAGTACCTGGAATTGAAGACCCATAACTTTGTTGTTACTCAAGATATAGCAAAACATGAGGTATCAAAAGAAAGAAGAATAAATCAACTTAAACATAATTATAGATTAAACAGTACATCAACTACCAGTTTTTTAGGGATGCATAGATAGATGATTGTCGTTTAACACCTTGTGAGTTGTACAGAGATTGCGTCATGGTGGAATTAAGTTACACAATTGTCACGCTTGGCCTTTAAGAAGCTGAATACTATGGCAACATCCACATGAAATCGCATTGTACTGAAGCAATCAGTGTTTGCCGATACGCCTTACTCAACTTGCTTGCCAACGAGCAGCAAAATCAATTTTGAAGTTATTATTAATGTCCTTAGCAAGAATGTATTTTGCACAGAAAGTCCTTAGTAACAATATAATTTTGAACTTAGAATGGTATGAATAGTTTAAAAATGACATTTTCAAGATGAATGTCCCTATCAATGATATAAACAGCAACGGTGTATTTTGCACAGAAAGTCCTTAGCAACCATATATATTTTTCAACATAGAAGGCTATGAATAGTATAAAATGACATTTTCAAAGATCAAGGTCCTTAGCAACCGAATAAAGTCCTTAGCAACCATATATTTATTAACTAGTTGGCTATGAATAGTATAAAAATGACATTTTCAATGGTCAAGGTCCTTAGCAACCGCATAAAGTTTTTAGCAACCATATATGTTTTAACTAAGAACGATATGAATAGTATTAAAATCTCATTTCTCAAAGCCCAAGGTCCCTAGCAATGACATAAAGTCCTTAGCGACCATACATTTTGCAAAATCTACACAGACGATTTGGTTATCACGGGAAAGACCTTTCAGTTGTTCTCTGAACAATTGGCCTTTAATTTACAATTACATTTGATCAGCTATCGTTTACGTTTTCTGGATCTCGATTTCGGTCAAAATACATCTTTGGTGTTCTTGACATTCTGAACATTTTGTTCATTACATTTTATTAGCTATGCTTTACAAGTAATGTAGACAAGAATGTTGAAGTTCAAGGTCATCTGTGACCTTACTTGACACTTTTGTAGCATATGGTGTCAATTGATTATTATTAAAGAATTTGAGATGGAACTTTTAACGGTTTATGGCAGATTTCAGGCGGAGATAACACCTTTTAAGAGTCATCAAAGTTTTTCGACTCAAATTTAATGCAGTTGTGACCTGTGGCACTGATGATTTTCCACCCTTCATTTTTCTGTATCAGTTTTGGCTACTGGGTTTTTACGATAACAGGGTCCAAGGATTTTGAAATGGAAAAGCGTTTGATATCGCTGGGTCAATTCTAAAATAATTTATAATGAACAGTACATGGTACGTAATCATCTTTGAGAATGTTGTATACATTTACTTCTTCCACAACGATGTTTTGAAAAATTGGCGGAAAAAATAATGAACAAAAGACCTGAAAAATTGCCCTTGACCAAGGAAAATCTAATCTATGCAGTCTCAATTCTGTACATATAATTATGTGTACTTATTTTCATTGGAAATATACTATATTTAATTCTGTATTTTTTTAAAACGGTTGACCAATGAGTATGTTTTTCATTCACATTTCATTGCCGTCTCCGTAAAACCAACATTAAATTATAACCAAGGAACATCGTGTTACAATGATATTGCCATTTACCAAGACAAACACTACAGCAAAGTATTTTAATCGGCATTTGGTTTCTTTTTATCTAGCGTTTGACATACGTACACAATAATTTTTCTGCGTGATATTTATGGTAGTAAATTAAGGTTGATATTACGAAAGCTTTGAACTTTTTTTTTAAACGGAAAATAATTTGTACGATATGAGCGCTTTTTTTTTATTTTCGTTCTCTTTCAGTTGTGTTAAAATTTTAACACTTTTTCACTTATAGTAATATACAGGGCAATATTGGATACCGTAGTAATGGCCTTAGACAAGGAGGAGTACAGTTTTATCTTTGTTTACAGTGTTTATGTATGTCCACATTTTGATACAATTCAATATTTTCCTTGAATGTTTTTTTTATAGTGTGCTAAACCT
>JAOXYH010409975.1:0-14332 GCA_028566455.1 Botula fusca | reverse complement strand
AACCCCCCCCCCCCCCCAAAAAAAAAACACAAAAACTAGAGGCTCACCTGAGTCTGTATCGCTTCCCTGGTTAACATGTGCCCATTTTGGAATGTCTACATATGAAGTATATGCTCAAAGGAAAACTATTATTGCAAACAGTTTTCTGCTTATCTATGTCTAATCTGCAGAACATTCAAAACAGTTTAAGTTCACTGAATATACTGTTACAATTTGAGTTAATTTTTTCTTCATTAACATTTGGTACAAAATACAGAAACTCTGTAGAGGACCTTCCATACATCATTCATGTGATGTTTAGTTTGGAATTGGCTGACCTGTTTCAGAGAAAAAGTTAAAATGCAATTTCCCATAGCATTCAATGTTAAACTATGTGATAACGCGGTCACCATGTTAGAGACCTGATCAATACCAAACGAGGAATCTTTGTAGAGGACAAAACATTTGGCCTTGTAGTTTCAGAGGAGAAGATTTTTGAAAATCTGCCAATCAGAAACAAGAATTTGCGTCTGGCGGCCATGTTAGTTGACCAATCAGAACGAAATGAGGAAACTTTGTAGAGGACCTTCCAGTACACATTCCTGCCAAGTTTGGTTCCATTTAGCTCAGTGGTTTCTGAGGAGAAGATTAAAATGTGAAAAGTTAATGACGGATGACGACGATGACAACAGACGCCAAGTGATGGCAATAGTTCACATGGTCCTTTGGACCAGGTGAGCTAAAAAAGAAACAAAAATATCAAAGGAACAGACATTAATATTTTCAAGAACAAAGATTAATTCTAATACAAAATGTAATGAATTACTAATAACAATAAATCTAATCTATTATATAAATGTTAACTATCACTAAATCTGTTCTATTATATAAATGCTATCTACACATTAGAACAATGTGAAATATTAAAAAGCTCATAACTATATAGGAACGTGTAATTGCTCACACTGCTTTAAACTGTCTAGCAACCTCCTTGGAAAAATTGACTGGTTTTAAATTGGTACACAGGTTTCAGCAGAGTTGACAAACATCTAAAACTTATAGATTCAATGTTAAACTAAGTTATGCAATTATTTTCATTGAATTCAATATTAAACTTAATGCATCCATGGGAGCCATATGGGATGTCACCCAAGAAGACTGAACATAAATTTTAAAGGTGACCATTTTCAGATGAATTGATGAAATTGTTGAATTCAAAGAAGCTGAATGTTAGACCAAGTTTGGGCATGACGGCCATGTTGAATAACAGAAGAAACTGAAATGTATTATTATTATTAAAAGGAGCCACTCAAGGAGCATTCCACCAAAGGTTGGTTAAATTGGCTTAGTGGTCTCTCAGACAAGAATGTTAAAATTTCCAAAGTGTTTAATGTTAAACTAAGTCCAGCCATTGTTGCCATATTGGATTGAGCTTGGAAAACCAAATAATTTTTAACAGGTAATCCAAGGACCATCCCACTAAGGTTTGGTTTAAATTGGCTCTTCAGTTTTAGAGGAGTTGATCAAAATATAAACAATTAATGTTGAAGACGGATGCAAATAGGGCCATGTGAGCTAGCAGTCTCTTCTAATACAAAATGTAACAGAAAACTTCTAACACTAAATGTAACCTATTAATACACATCAATATGTTTTATTAAGAAAAGTAATGTAACTAGTTAGTACAATATTTCTAAGACTAAACTTAACAAATAACTGGTCCTGCAAAGGGATAAAATAAAAATTTTTCTTCAGCTTTGATTATGTAATAATAAAAGATTGTCATGCTATATCAATATAAACTGAAATTATGTAATTTTGATATAATATTTTTTACAGCTAAGATGGCTTATTATGAATCTTGTGTTAAAATGTGAAAGTACTTTTGAAATAAAGATGGCTTATTATGAATCTTGTGTTAAAATGTGAAAGTACTTTTGAAATATCTCAATTTTTTTTTAAATACAGTATATATTTAAAGAAATTCAGGTTTTTGTTTATTTCAAAATTAATACCAAAAGAAGTAATAAATACGTTAAAAACATTGTAGTCTATTAAAAAAGTATTACTTTATGGCAAATTATTTAGTCTTGTTTCAAATAAGTAATAGTTTCAAACAAAGAATTTTTATCCTGACATTACTTCTTATACTTTTAAAACATTGTAGTCTTGTAAAAATATTACTTTATGGGAAATTGTTTAGTCTTGTTTCAAATGAGGAATAATTTCAACAAAAAAAATTAATCTTGACATTACTTGTTCTATACATCAGACAGAAATAATTGTTTCTTATAATACACAGATGTTGATGTTATGTTTGAAAAACACTAATTGATGCTACATTTTTTTCGATCTTGCCAATTTTTACTGAACTGATAATTTTATCAGTTTATCCCCGCGACACTCAAATGTGATGTGTACTGGTAACTTTGCGAGAAGTTCCCTTTCCAGGTTATTTTCTTCCATGGAGATATTCAAAGACTCTGCAAGCGCCTGGAGTTGTTGCGTGAACACAGTGTAGCTTTTTACTTTTTCATTCCTAATTAACAACTTCCCCAGGAAAGCAATTGCTGATGTATTGTGTTTGTAGAAGGCTCCACAATTAGGACATCTACTGTCTCTGAGTTTCCGATTGTAACAATGTTTTTGTACACATGATCTGAAAATAAAATTATGTTCTTGAAAATACAATTTTGTATAGTTGTGATAATTTTCTAATTAACTCTGCTGAAGATAATTAAAGGAATATTTTTGGCTGCAGAAGATGTGGGTAATATTTACATCTATTGTATAGCAACGTAATATTCCCTGCAGAGTGTAATCAAAGTTAGTGGCAATATTCCCCGGTATTTGCACGCAGTTCAATATCGCTTGGAAATAACGACGTTATCAGTAGGTCAACATGCCTTCTTGTCATTTTAAGTTTTGCCATACAATAAAAGGATTATTGCACAAATATTGGTGAATATTGTCCCTTGTAAAATATTCACCAATATTCAAGTAATAACCCTGATGATCTAATGTACTATTACTATATATTAATTGAAGATATAAATCTAATATTTCTGTTTATATGTAAGAAATTTAATACCTGTAGGACTGAATGTCTGCGCCAATAATCTGTCCAGTGGGTGGTACTTCTTCATCAGAAGAGTACTCTGGTGTTAGGTCATCTTCTTTTGGCAACATCTGCAAACAAAATTACAGAGTACAATGTAAATAATGTGTATGATTTTATAAAGAATAAATGAACTCATACATTATGAATTGTGTGTCTACAAAGAGGATACAGGATTGCCAAGCTCATAGCAATGAAATAATCTATACATGTATTATTTTTATGTGTCTGTGAGATATAAATTCAACAATTCCATTTCTGATTTGCAAAATTATATTGTTAATGCAGTGTTTGACTATAAATATCAATCTAAACATATTACATGTAGCAAGTTGTTTCCATATGTTGCTTACCAAATGCAATTTTTTTTGCAGTTAGGTTTTACGTTGAACTCTAGATTGCATAAAGTAGATGGTTACTATAATCATAATAGTCTAAGATAGTGTTATTGTTAACTTTCACTTTTTTATATTGAAGTGAAATAAATACTACAACGAATTAATTACATTTGTAATATTATTAATATTATTTTTGCTACATCTGAGAAGTAAATCTTATAATGAAGTAATTACCTCCACTGTTGCTGATGACAATTTGTTGGTTAGTGATGGTACAGGTTCTCTGGTTTTGTTAAATGTGTCTGAGACACTGAATTTTAACAATTTGATACACTGGTTTTTTTTATATCCAATTGGGCCGCATCTCTCCACAATATTACATCTATTTTTGAGCTGTTATCATTCATTTTTATGTCTGAATGGAACTTCTTCTCCTGTTGCTCTTATTGTTTTCTTTTCAGCTGGTCTTACCTATGAAAAAATAAATAAGATAATGCTGAAAAGCTGGACATGAACAAGAGGCTCCCAGGAGCCTGTATTGCTGACCTTGCAACCTGATCAGCACCGAATGGATTAATGTTGTTGAGGACTTTCCATACTTCATACCTGGCAAGTTTCATAAAAATTGGCCCAGTAATTTCCAAGACAACAAAAAATATGTGATTTCCCATAGGGTTCAATGTTAAACTATGTGCCAACATAGTGCCATGTTTGCCATCGGATCAGAACAAAAGGAGGAATCTTTGTAAAGGATATCCCAATGATCATTGCTATAACTTTTCAAAACATTCGACTTTGTAGTTTCAGAGAAGATCAGAATTTTGAAAATCTGCCAATCAGAAACAAGAATTGCCTCTGGTGGTCATGTTTTATGTCTGATCGGCACCAATGAAAAGTTATTGTAGAGGATCTTCCAATCATATTTCCTGTCAAGTGTCATCATAATTGGCCCAGTAGTTTAAAAAAAAAACCCAAAAATATGTGATTTCCCATAGGGTTCAATGTTAAACTATGTGCCACTCTAGCCACCATGTTTGCCACCAGATCGGAAGGAAATGAGGAATCTTTGTAAAGGACCTCCCAGTGATTTTTCATATAAATTTTCAAAACATTTGGCTTTGCAGTTTCAGAGGAGAAGAATTTTGAAAATTGGCCAATCAGAAACAAGAACTGCCTCTGGCAACCATGTTTTGAGTCCGATCGGCACGAAATGAGGAATTATTGTAGAGGACCTTCCAAACATTATTCCTGCCAAGTTTAATGCCAATTTGCCCAGTGGTTTCAGAGGAGAAGATGAAAATGTAAAAAGCTAATGACAGATGGACGGACGGACGATGGACAACAGACGACACACACAGAGTGATGGCAAAAGATCACATGGACCTTTGGTCCAAGTGAGCTAAAAAAGACATATGTTTGATTTTATCATGGAAAAGCCGTGTTGTTATATTCAATCATAGAAAAGTAGTACTACAAATGTTGGTGAAATACTTTCAGCTAAATTTATGAAGCCAATAATATGAAACTAAAAAAATGTAGCTGAAAAATGTCAAATTGCAAATTAGTTATGTTAAGGAATTCAATGGTAGATATTATTTAAATTGATTAAGATTTGAAAACAGAAACATCATGAAAAACATTACATTTTCGATCAATGTTTATATCATATATGAATAGAGACATATCTAAACTGTTTAAGTATTGATAAATAAATTCATTACACTATTTGTTTGTTGTATTATATCGGCATATAATGGTATAAAAAAGAAAAACATCTTTTATACTTCATATGCTGAAAATTCAGCTGGAATCTTACTAAGTAGAAGTAGACTGTTAGTGAAGAACAAATCTTGTGATTTTGAGCATGTATTGTTGATATAGTTACCTTGTAGACAATGCCGCTGACATTTAGTATGGTCTTTTGGGGGCTGGTTGCTGCTTGTATTATATCAACTGTCTCATTATTGTTACCATCATGTGTTGTCAATAATTGTCTTCCTCTATCCATAATCTCTTGTGGTATTTCAAGCATACTTGATGAAGTTCTAAATACTTGTGTTTTGTTTGTAACAACAATTTGTCTGAAAAAAAAAATTAAGATATAAATAATTCTGAAAGAAAATATGTTGGAAATATGACAATATTTCACTGTCTAATATTAAGATAATGTGAGAAACATACAACTGGTGGTATTGAATTACTAAAAGTATATAATACACAATTTTCTTGAAACAATATCTTATAGACTGTTCTATATCTAGAGAATACAGGATTTAAGGCAGAAGCATGAGATGCTATGTTGTACAAGGTATGACGGACTTAGTCATAATTGTTAGAAAACATAGTAATGTATCACATTATGAGCTTTTAATATCATCAAATTCATAATATTTAAAAACATGTTAGTCATCATAACTTTTCATACAAAATTATACCTGTCTCTTATAATAAAATCCAGAATGTGTATGGCATCTCCTGCTGTAATGCATGTTGCCTTAGCTACATCGTACACTAGTAATTTCACACATCCTGAAGAATCACAGGCCGATGCAGTGAACATAATATTTGTGTTCCCATCTTTCTTTTTATATGTCGTTAATGGCAATACATCTATTATTTTAATCGTAATCATCTGTGTTATGATGGTTCCATTTTCTTTTTGGAGACAATGTTCTATCGTAACTAAATCATCCATTGTGACTGAAAAAATATTGTTTAAGATACAAGAGTTACTTATAAGTAGTAAGTCATTGCATATATAATGTTACATGAACCTTGAATATAATATGTGCATAATAAAACAGTCTTTAATAAATAAGTTGTTCACTTTAATTTATGCAACTTTTAAGTAAGTATTGCATTTCAATAATATTTAATATTTTACATAAAAATGTAAATAAGATCATACATGATGCTAAGACAAATAAAAAAAATTATAACATTGGTAAGATAACTGTTGCCCTATTTGTGCTAGGTTTTAGCTATTATTCTAATTTTATTAGTAACTAAACAAACACTGTTGAAGTCATTAGACCTTTGTAAAAAATTAAATAAATAAATTCCCTACATACATGTATCTACCTAATTTTCTTCAAGCATGTAATAAGAACCATACAATTATTTTTTGAGACCTAAGAAATCCTTTAAAAAACTTTTTAATTTAAACAAAATATGAATGTTTTTGTCTGACATGTGATCAGCCATTTTTTAAAACTGTATTCTAATTTTGTTTTTTTAGTTAACAGTATTAATGGACAATTAAAGTTACAGAATCTGTGTCATAAAATAAAATATAAAAAGAAAATAAAACAGAAGAATTCACTAAACACTCAGTCATGTGCAAAGATGTTATATGACAGACCAAACACTTAAAAATTTTGTTAATTTTATAATACTATATGATGAAACATATTATATGGTAGCAATATTATTTTACCATATATAATATAATGACTTACAAGTTTAATGATTACACATACACTACAGCTCACATGAATTATGTACTTTCCACCATCCACAGTGGGGTACACACTGAGTGGGCAAATGAAATTTAAAACTTCTTACATTCCATCCAGGTTTGATTGAAGTTTCATGCATGTCATTCAGGTATTCAATTTTATAAAGGATTGGTTTTAAGTAGACAGTAATAGTAATGACATACAAATATTTTTTTTTTACAATGAAGGTTTATAAATATGTGTACATAGGGTGGATGGTCCCTTTTTGCTCACTATGGATGAATGGAAATGGCAAAATCCATGCAAGCTGTAGTATATTTTTAAGTCATACTCCTTTGCTCATATAAATATTTGTAAAGTAGTGGGAGGGGGAGGCTTATCTACATTTTGAACTATCAAAAGTTAATGTATTTTATCTGTAACCAGCATTTCAATATGTATTTGTTTTACAGGTATATACAGATAAACTGAAATGCAAGTTTTTATTTTTCATGTAGACAAATCTGTAATAAATGCTACTCATAAAAATAATAATATTTACAATTCTTAAAGTATTAGGATTGACAAAATATATACAGATTTACAAAATTATATATATAGGTCAATATACATGATGCATACAGTTAAAAAAATCATTGAATAAGATGGATGCATAATTATACTCCGAGATAATACAGTTAAGCGAAGATACTCTGCTATTACTTTTGGATGTGCTTGTATTTTAGAAGGACACAATGATAACAAATAAAGAACTGAAATAGTTTTAACTCTGCTTAATGCTACATATGCTTGTCCTTTTTCAAATATTTGAGCCCCAATATGAATAGCAGCAGTGTTCAAAGATAAACCTTGAACTTTATGAATTGTTGAAGCCCAGCATGGAAGTAATGGATGTATTTCCCTGGTAATGTAGCGTCCAAAAGAGAGGAATTCTTGTTTATATACTGGAATGGTTACAGAACCATCAGGTGATAGTAGTGATCTAGGTAAATTAATGTTATCAAAGTTAACATGGACAAAGTGTTCATCATTCTGGAAAGCTATAAATGTAACAACACCAACTGCTCCATTGACAAGTCCAAATTGAGTATTTAGATTACGCAATAACATAACACGTGTACCAACAGATATTTGTAGCACTTTTGTTAAACACCAGCATCTCTGTCATCTTGTGGTATTAATGAGTCTGATACATTTTCATTTGGATTTATATCACGATCAGAAAACCTATGAACTGCTGTAATAGTATAGCACATATTAGATAAGAGAGATTGCACTTTTGCATTGTGGTTTTGAACTTGTTGTACAGTGGGATAAATGTGCATTATTTGGCTAAGAAGTTGCATGTCATTTTCTGCCACTAATCTTGTTCGTAACATATTTATGTCTTCATTTTCTATCAAACCAACACGTGCTCTGTTAAGAAGAGCTGCGTAAGTTCTGTCTTCCATTTGACGCATATTTTGATTAAGAAAGAATGGTTTAAACAATGTCCATAAAGATAAATTTTCAAATGCAAATAAATTTCTAACTGGTCTAAGTTGATAAAAATCACCAACAGCAATAATATTACAACCACCAAATGGTAAGTCATTACCTTTAATTGTTGTGAGTCTCATATGTATCCAATTAAGCATATCAGAACTAACCATACTTATTTCGTCAATAATTATTGTATGAATATGTTGAAATTTTTTTTCATTTTTGGCAACTCTTTAGCAGGTATTTCATAGAATTGCGGTCTTTTAACATTTGCGTGTGCTACAGGCAAATGAAATGTTGAGTGTACAGTACTTCCAATAATATTAAAGGCAGCAACTCCAGTTGGAGCACATACAAGAACTGGATTAATGCCAGAGAATGAAGCAGTGCAAAGACGTAGCCATTCAACAAGAACTTTAATCAAATAGGACTTGCCAACACCGGCTCCTCCTGTAATAAACATATGAAATGGTATTTTTTTCAACTTAAGTGATTGTTGAATAGCTTTCAATACAGTCATTTGGTCATTTGTTAATTGATTAAATTCCTTTGTAAAAGAATTTGTAGAACATGAAACAGTCAAATTATGCCAAGCTAAATCATCAGTTGCATTAATCTGCACATTGTTATTAGCACAGAAATCACTTTGTTCTGCTATGTCATTATTTTGATTTTTTGAATGTTCTAATTGATCAGCTATTGATGAAAACCCTGAATGTAAATTAACATGTTGCAAATCATCAACAACTACTTCATTAGTATCATTTTCTTGACAATATGATTCAGAGGCAAAACCAAAGCATGAATTTATGTCTAGTTGGGATATGCGCAATATTTTCAACGCATCTTCAATTGTAGGAATTTGGTTGCACGATTGCAAAGCAGTGTTATTCAATAACGACTGTTTGTGTTGAAAGGCTTCAATTACATTACTGTATGGGGCTATGAT
The DNA here is from genome assembly GCA_028566455.1 of Botula fusca. Classification (NCBI taxonomy): domain Eukaryota; kingdom Metazoa; phylum Mollusca; class Bivalvia; order Mytilida; family Modiolidae; genus Botula; species Botula fusca. Next base: position 5,008 of record JAOXYH010409975.1, on the reverse strand, counting down.
ATCATAACAATTTCTATGTGGCAAATAAAGCATTAATAAACTATAGAAATAATCTGGAGTATTTTTTGGTGCAGTTACAGGCCTAATTACAGCTTTGTTTTGTCTGTGTTGTGCAACATATTGAGGATTTTGACATATTAAACCATTTGCTGAGCCTTTCCGCACTACTTTATAACACTGAAAAAATCTGAAGAAGCATACATTTTCTAAAATAATTGGTCTTTCATAATATGCATCTAGTTTATTTCTTTCAAATATGTCAGTACTGTTATTTTCAAGACCTTCTCTTTGTTCCCTTGGTTGCAATTTTCTATACCGTTTATTTGGTGGTAAAGCATACAAAGTAATTGTTTCTCTAGAAGACCATACTAATTGCATTCCCCCTATACGGTATGCAGCTTCTTGAGCAGAAAGAGTGCGATGTTTAAGTATATACATTCCTAAACGAAACATTTTTGATCGTTTAGAAATAGGTTGTGTCATATTGGATATTTGCTGAATGACACCTGATAATGCATTTTTCAAAGAATCTGGCTCAGCTTTACAAATATAACTGCAAACATAATATGCTACTCCATATGGACCCCCTATCATTTGAATGTCCATGTTTGCACGCCAGTGGATAAGAATATCTGCATTATATGCATTCACCATGCAATCATCAACAGAGCGTTTTGTTTCATAGAATTTTCTGTTTGAAGGAATTGCATCAGTAGTTGAAATCAAATGGGTAGCTTCACATGGATGATAAGGAAAGTTAAATCTGCATTTGTTGCCCCGTTTGCAGTATGGTCTATGACTATGAATTTGCAATGATTTAACCAAATTGCGTAATTCAGAGTTATCATTATTTGGTATAGTTGTTGAAATTACAGAATCTATGTATGATGTTATTTCATTTCCAGTTTGAGCTGTCAAAAGATTAGGAGCACTTTCTATCCACAAAAAAATATGCATGTGTGGACTTCCACGGGCTTGAAATTCGATTCTAGCAAAATAGTCCATTACAGTGCCAAGAGGTTTTTTTGGTCCATTTATTACATGTTTAAGGAGTGCAGAAGATAAAGTCATAAATAATGTTGGTGTACCCAAATTTCTAATCATTGCTAATAAATTGAAGAGTGTTTGCTTCCAATATGCTACTGTTCCTCTAATTTGTTTTATAAACATATAACAGTTATCAATTAAATCAGGATTTGTGCCATCTGTAACATTACCAGCAGTTAAAGGCAAACTTTCACCATTTCTATGTTTTCGAATTCTAGTGTAAACAGATATTAAATTAGACAAGTAATTTTTTTCATAAATGTTAACTGCATTTATCAAGTATGTAATATTTTTTCGCCATCTGTCATCAATATTAAATAAGCGACTTTTATAGTACTGTCCAAGACTGAGTTTTCTTGGTCTAGCAGTATTAAAGCCATTTTTACCAAATGGAAAAAGCCAAGGAAAAGCAAATTCTTCTGAGTTATTCAAAGAATGAAGTTCGACTGGATCATCACAGTTTAAATCAATAAGAACTTGTTTACTTGTATAATCTGTTGGTATTGCTGCCATTTCTATGAAGTTTATTTCATCACTATTTTGAGAAAGTGAATGATCAGTAATGATATCATTTTCAGGTTCTGGCAACACAATATCACCATAAAGGGGATTGTTTTGTTTCAACCAAACCAATGCCTGATATACCTTATTAGGATGAAAAAGCCTTGGAGATGTTTCTCGACCATGACAACAGCAAGAAGCAATAGCAAGGTTGTCACTAATATTGCAAAAGTCCCAAATTTGATTACAAACACTTTTAGTGTCAACAGGAAAATGAATAGCATATCCTTTTTCAGCTAGTTGTCCTACTGGAAAGCCCGGTAAAATTATCAGAGTGAAAAATGTAGCAACCCTGGATATTAACCTTTTTTCTAAAAGATTCAAGTTTTTTAACTGACTAGGAATGCATCCAGTATCCATATCATTGCCAAATTCAGCAAGAGTTGGTATCTTACTTTTCGATATGTAAGATTTACATGATCTATAAAGTAAACTATTTTTTTGTATATTCAGCAGAGAAAAATTGCAATTACTAGGAAACAACTGATCCTTGTACATAATACGTTTACATGAAGAACAGTAATATATAGGCATACTTTCAATATAGTTTTGGTAATTTTTGCTTGAAGAGGGTAACAGTCTTGGCACACAATGTTTTTGATCTTTTTTTGAACTATTTCCCTTTTTTGAAGTATTTCCTTGTTTCATAGGGCAAACATGTTTGTTATTAAAAACTACTAAATTACTTGCCATACTATTATTAATACATGTCATATCATTGTTGACATACCAGAATTTAATATTGTGATTACTCTTACAACACTGTTTATCTGCTGAAGAAATATTCTTATAATTTATTTGCACTGGACATGTTTTGTTATAGTATATAACATTGCTTTCTTTATCAATCTGTTTTGACGCATTTGCAAAGGTATAATTTTTCAATGTATCCATATTTATATCATGTTTTGCAAACGTGTGTTCAGAAGATTCACATTGTAATTCTTCCATAGCATTATCACTTACAATTCTTCCATAGCATTATCACTTACACAACTATTACATGGATAATCATTAACTGATATAGATTCATCCATATTGACATTGTTGTGATTATTAAGTACATGCTGTCCACATGTATGGTTATTTTTGCATGTGTCAGACAATTTGAAAGATTTGTTAAAAAACTGCAATTCCTGTGCATATGTATGGTTCATATTACATGAATAAGAAGTCATTGATGATGCGTTAGCAAATTGTAATTTGTCCAACACATTATCATGTACAGTCCTATTTGCAACTGATTTAACTCTCTCATTATTTATGTAACCTGCATCAAGTTCCATATTTGGATCCAATAGATTCAAGGCTTTTTGCATTATGTCATGAGTAATGCCAAAAAAGGGAAACCTATGATTATCAATGATACTGTTAAACTGCTTAAAGTAACTGTCATTAGCATCATGTATGGTACATGTATTTGACATTTCTATATTTCTGTTATAATAACTATCATAAATTTCATTATTTGTCACATTGTTTTGCATATGTGTATCATTATAAGAAAGTATATTAGAAGAACAAATAACAGGTGATAAGTTGAATTCTCTACCTAAATATGCATACTGTAAATATTGAACAAGTGAAGCCTCATCACAGAATGAAGCTAATATGGCAGTTCCAAATGGATGTGGCATTCCATTATGATCACGGGCATGTGGATCAAAAAATATATTGTTCCACCTGATGAAAACAAGCTAATAGTGATATCCCCCAATGTGAGTAAATGAGTATTTGAAATGGCAAATGCATTCCTTATAGCTGTTGATATATCTGTTGAGAGAAATGAAATATCACCTATCCTACCAACAATTCCATGAAACAAATCATTATGTACATCCACTTGAAAATTGCTGTCCCATATGTGAACAGACTGTGGTAATTCATTATGCGCAATGTAACGTGGAATAATTGGACCTACTCTATCATATAAACGACTGCCTTCAACAACAATGTTGTCAACTGTTTCGTCATACCAATACTGTGGGTCCAAGTATTGCCCATTATAAAAGGCTAGTATCGAAACTAGTGCCACAAATGTACATTGCATTCCTTGCCCATGGCAATTAACTTGTCCTTGATGAATATTTCCCCTACAAACATTCATCTTAAAACTAAAATACACTTACTTTTATGTGCTTCTACTTTCTTCGTCGAATATCAATTCTGAAAATAAATGTTACATGTATATATAAGTATACATACATCATACAGTACCATTAAATAATCATTTAGATTGTACAAATATCTTTCTACAGCAGTGAATTTATCCAACATGACAACTCAAAGTTGTTTATTTATTTGCTGGAATCAACATTCGTAAAAATCTTTTGAAGTAAAAATTCCCAGTTGCATATACAAGACTACTGTAGAGATTTACTTATATTAAGAAGATATGGACCTAAATCAACCGGAGGTTGTCACCAACAACTGAGTTCGCCTCGTAATGGCCATTGTCACTATAATAGCAACTGTCACTATATAGCAATCACCATGATCACTGTCAATATATGTATTCCTATAGTCATTGTGATAGTAGAAAAAGGATGTAGGGAAAATGCCCATAACCATGTTACATGGTTTCTGTTCACTGAGTATCTAAGAACTGAACTCGCACTTAAAATCTTAACCTAAGTCAATGAAGCATAAACAGCATGTAACAGTGATCTTTCTTTTTGTGATGCTGACATGATCCCCCAGATGCATTCCTATACCAAGTAACATTATTGTAGGTCCCCTAGTATTGGAAAACTAAACTCTGACATAAAACTTAACCAAAGTCTATGAAGCATTAAATTTAGGTCAAAGTGACCTACTTATGGTTGGATGCTGACATGCACCCCTACATGCATCCCCATACCAAGTAAAATCAATGTAGGTCACCTTGTATCCAAAAAACTTAACTTGGACATAAAGAATAGAATGCATACAATAGTAAAAAGTGGAGGTTTTCACACAGTACTTCTGTTTAGGTAAATTGAGAGCTATTTCAAAGGTATAATAAAGTATCTTATTTTTCATTGCCTCTATTTAATTTTTTTTCATTTTTTTGTATTATTTTCTATTATACTTACCTAATGACTCTTTAATTCCTATTTCTACTACTGATATTGATGTTCCACTCTACTCTAAAAAAATGAATTGCTTTATTTTACTTATGCTGAAATTAACTGAATATTTATCATAGATAAAACAATTTTACTATTCATTTCCACCATGTTTATACTTAAATACAAAATTGTAGTTCCAATGATTTTATCAGGATTGAAAAGAAACAAAGGTTGTCACCGACAACAAAGTTCGCCTCATAATGGGCATTTGCCACTCGGACGTAAAACTTAACCAAAGTCAATGAAGCATGAAAACTAGGTCACACTGACCTAATTTGGGTGGGATGCTT
>JAOXYH010408871.1:0-14345 GCA_028566455.1 Botula fusca | reverse complement strand
TTTTAGCACAAAATTAGATTTTTTTCGGATATGTTAGGGTTCTCACGAGGAAACTAGAAAAACATGGTTCCTAGTGTTAGCTGCCTTAATCTTTCCCTCTAACATCGCCCAATAATCATCTCTTCCTTCATCTTTTCCTTCCATACCTGAAAAATACGAGATGACTCAGTCTACGATGATCAATTACTCCCATACTAGATGTATTTGTTGCGTCTGACATCGACGGGCAACGGCAATTTGATCTTATCTTAACTCCAGCTAGATGTACTATTTCCACAACGCAAAATTTATATAAAATATTTACATCTTGAAATTTATATCCAATATATACTAGTATCGCCATCCTGTACAGCAAAGCCCCTTCGGTGCACAGTTACTATGGTCCTTCACTGTAACATCCATTCTTCATTGATGCTCAATGTCCTGATGCATCCTACTTTCCTTATACTAATATATCTCTGTCCTCCTTATCTTTGCTCTTCTCCCGAAAAAGAAGAGCCGTGTTGATTTTCTACGGCGAACAGTTATATCCGCATGGGATATAACCGTGGGGTCTGACATCTGGGACAAGAGTACACTGGAAACATGTCTGCGAGTTCTTGTGTCATCTGTACACAGCGACCATGGTACCATTCTTCACACTGATCACATTGGATCATAAAATTACCGTCCTCTGGTTCGCTGCAGATGCAATACAGTTTTCTATCTATCACCTGCGAAATATCTTCACCATCTTCAAATTTTTTCTTGATATTTGCTAACCAAACAGGCAAAGTCTTATCCTCACATTTCTTCATTCTGTCATGGTTAATGGTGACTGTTCTTTTCTCAAGCTTAACATCATAGACATAGGAAGACGGTTTCCTTGTTACAATTCCAGGGCCTTTCCATGGCGGATCCAGTTTCTTAGCTCTACCCTTGATTTGTGCTGTGTCCAACACATATGCTACATCTCCTATGTGATATTCCTGAGCACGCATATTTATGTCATAATCCCTTTTCATCCTTTCCTGTGATGTATACAGAGTTTGTCGTGCTATTTCATGAGTCTTTCGTAAGTTTTCTCTCAATTTTGTGACATACTCCTCCTCACTTTGAATGTTGTCCTTGGTCTGTGGTCTAAAGATGAGATCAGCTGGGAGATTGGTTTCTCGACCAAGCATCATCATATTCGGTGTCATTCCTGTTTGTCGATTTACAGACGATCTTATGGCACAAGCCAACTGTGGGAGGTATTCGTCCCAATCATCCTGTGACTGATCAACGAAACATCGGACTGCATCCATCAGTGTCCGATTGAATCTTTCCACCTGGCCGTTGGCTGATGGACGATATGGTGTTGTTCTTGTCTTGTGGATGTGTAATAGATCACATATCGTCTTAAAGAGCTTGCTCTCAAAGTTGCGGCCTTGGTCAGAATGTACCGTCAACGGACATCCGAATCTTGAGAAGAAGTCATTCACGGCCGACTTGGCTGTAATTTCAGCTGTCTGTGAGGGCAACGGCACAAGTTCACACCACTTCGTAAACTGGTCGACCATTACTAGTATGTTGGTGTTACCATTTTTGGTCTCGGGTAGCGGCCCCAGGAAATCTAAATGTACCCTCTCCATGGGTGCTCCCGCATGATACTTCGTCAGTGGTGCTTTTGCTTTTCGAGAAGGTTTCTTGAATTTGTTGCATTTGTGACATGATTTAACAAAATTTTTGATATATTCAGTCATCCTGTACCAATAATACTTTGCTTTTATTCTTTCCTTTGTCCGGTGGATGCCCTGATGACCTGTGCATACTAAGTCATGATTAAGACTTGTGACTTCTTCTACATACTCTTCCGGTACAACCAAGCGGTGTATATTCTTTTTGGAAACATTCCATAACACGTCCTCTGCAGACAAGTAAAAGAACTCCTTATTTACCAAATACTGTTTTGCAGCTGGGCTACTCAGTGCTGCCATGTCCTGTGGTGGATATTGCTTCTGATGAAGATAATATAGTATGAGTGTCAAGTCACTATCTCTATCTTGCGCCTGCTTCAATTCTGCTGTTGTGTATCCTGGGACAATGGTATTTCCATCTAGAATTACTTTGGCAGTTTTGTCTTGGCCAGCTTTCTCCTCTGTACTATCTTCATTGTCTGAATTATCTGGAGTTATGTTTTCTGCTTGTTTGTCTTGCAGGTCCTGTTCATCTTTCTGCTGTTTTCGTTTTCTTCTTGTCGTGACAATTTGGACATACTTTCCACCGTTGATGTCAATAAATTTGTCCACCTCATCTTCCGTTTCATTTGTATCATGTAAGTCTCTATCCTCTGATTGGGTTTTAAATAATATGTGTAAAGCTTGCGGATCGTCTACTGGTTTTCTATTGATGTCAAACCTTTTTCGCTGTGTGACAGGCTCGTTCATGTCTACTGTTTCCTCTGGTATTGAAGCTAAAGATGTCCCCTTATACTCCAACTGCTTGGCTCTATTGTCCTTGCGAATGTGTCCTCCCAAAGACACTAGACTAATCTGCAAACAAGGCTTCATTAGGCATGTGAGCTGCTCACTTATGGATTCTTGAAATGCTGTCATTGTTTTCTCATTTGCCAAAATGTGGATATCTTGTACACGACTAGCTAGATCTCGAATGCTCATCTCTATGGTAGGCAACTGATATTGTATTTTCTCCTTAATGCGGACTATTGTTCTACCACAATAAACATTGTTGTCCAGCAACTTATACCAATCCTGTATTTTCTTTACTTTGGTTTCCATGATATCAGTTTCTCGCTGTAGGGACTCTAACTGCAGTATCTGACTATTCCTGGTCTTTTGATCCACTTCACTCGTCCTCACCGAGTTTACCACAACTTGACTAAGTGGTACGATGTCATCTATGTCTCTGGCGAAGATGGCCCAACTTCGATGAACGTTTGTACAATGTGTACACCCCTTGCATGGCAGATCCTTTGGGTCAACATATATGGACATCTCCTTACATGGTTGTTCAAGTTGGTATCTTGAAAGGACGTCAGCATTCACATGCTTATTTCCGCTTCGATGACAAATCTTCATATTATACTGGCTTAGGACTTCAAGCCATCTTGCTAACTGTCCTTGGGGGTCTTTAAAGTTGATCAACCAGCGGAGGCTGTTGTGATCAGTTCGTAGCATGAACTCTTTACCTAATAGGTAATGCCTGAAGTGTTGAGTAAATCGTACTACTGCCAAGAGTTCCTTCCTCGTTGTACAGTACTTCCTTTGGGCCGTAGATAAGGTGAAACTACCATAGGCCACCACTTTTTCCTCGCCATTCTGTAACTGTATCAGCTCTGCACCAATTGCCTTATCGGATGCGTCCGTATCCAAGATAAACATGTCAGTTTTATTTGGCAGAGTCAGAACTGGAGGTGTTTGCAAAGCCATTTTGAGTTGTTCAAAAGCTTCTTCTTGTTCCGTCTTCCATTTCCATGGGATCTTTCGAGTCAATTCTGTCAGTGGAGCTGATATCTTAGAAAAGTCTTTTATGAAGGTTCTGTGGTAGTTTGCGAACCCTAAAAATTGTTCTACTTGTTTGACATTCTTTGGTGGTTTCCATTCCTTCACAGCTGCTATATAATCTTCTCCCATGGCTATACCATTCTTATCGACCTCTCTCCCTAAGAAAGTTGTTTCTCTGGTACATAATTCACATTTTGAGGGCTTGAGCTTGATCCCATATTGTCGAAATCTATCGAAAACCTGCTGAAGATTATTCATGTGGGACTCAAAATCTTTCCCCATGACGAGGATATCATCTAAGAAGGCCAACACTATGTCCCATGTCAAACCTCTCAAGACCAATTGCATCGCTCGTGCGTAAGTTGCCGGTGCATTACATAACCCGAAACTCATACGAGTAAACTGAAAGAGACCATACTTGGTTATGAATGCTGTTTTGGGCTTATCTTCCTCTCTCATTTTTACCTGCCAATACGCACTACTCGCGTCCAACTTACTAAACCATTCATTTCCTGCCAGTGTGTCAATACATTCTTCAATCAGGGGCAAGGGATATACCTCTTTCTTTGTCACGGAGTTAAGCATTCGATAATCTATCGCATATCTTACAGATCCATCTCGCTTCCTGATGAGCACTGGAGGTGATGCCCATTCAGACATTGATGGTTCAATCACTTTAGCTTTAAGCATTTTCTTTAAGTGCTTTTCTTCATCCTCAGCAAAGCCCAGAGGTGTCCGCCTTAGCCGCTGACGTATTGGTTTGGCATTTCCGGTCTCTATAGCATGCTCTACTTGCTGGAAAACTCCAATGTCAAACTCATCTTTGGAAAATATATCCTCGTAATCGAGCAATAAAGTTTCTAATCTATCTTGTTGCTCTTTATCCAGATCTTTTGTCGTGTCGTTTAATAGCTTTTGCATTGTATCCGGCAAAATGTGTTTATCTGGGGACCTCTGAACCTCTGCTTCAACTACTTCACTGGTTATTCCATTTTCTATGTCTGTGGCAGCAGACGCTTTGCCAATTACTGTATCTTTCTTGATGGTATAAGGTCTTGAAGTTGTGTTCACTATACACAATCTTGGTTGGTGTTGTTGATAGAAGCATCTTGGCATTAACAAAGGTGACTTGCTGTCAGGTGATGATTCTACGATGAACGAATCTAGATCACCCTCTAGTTTCCCTTGAACGTGTACCACAGAATTCGCTGGTATCACCGTGCGTTTTGGAATAGACACCTTTGCCACTACTGGAACATGACAGTCCGGTCCATAAAACATCTGTATTTCCTCCTCACCTATTCGAAATACTTTCTCTTTCAAATCAATGTTTGCCTCATGTTAAGCCAAAAAGTCTAACCCAAGCAGCATATCATCCTCAATTGGTGCCACGTATACCTCTAGAAAATAGAGGTGTGTTCCAATCTTCAATTCCAAAGGTCCAACAATCAAGGTGTCCATTTGCATTCCACGGCCTGCAGCATGCATTAAGCTCTTCCTCAATACAGGTGGTTTCCTACTCAAAGACTGAAAGATTCGGTCCGAGATTATGGTTACTTCCGCTGCAGTGTCTAGGACTGCCACCATGGGACGCTGATTACATCTCACCGGAATTCTAATCATAGAAGCTGTGCCAGTCTTCAATATGGTAAATGTTCTCCCTATACCATCTACTATTTGTTCCGTCTCATCCTTGTCAATTTCAATATTCCGTGAGATCAGGTCAGTGTCCATTAGACACGACTGGTTCTTGTCTTCTACGTGGCTATCGTCTAGATCAATAAGTGTCTCAGTCGGAGTGTTGTCCTCTGTTGAATCATTCTCCGTTATGTTTCCGGCGACATCGGAATGGTCTTCCAATGTAATCAGACCGGAAGCCGTATTGTTACTAAGAGACACTAGCTCAGCCAGCTGGGTACTGTACTTTTGTTCACCACTTGTCTCTTTTAATGTATTCACTAAAGTGGACAGTTCCTCTACTTTTCTCTGTAACTCCTGATGTTCTTGCGTAGATATTTCATTTTTTTCCTCATGGGCCTTTGTTGGTCCACTACTTGTAGTAGTTGTTGTGTCTACGATGAACTTCTCTGGCAGAGAACAGTTGTCGTTAACGTTAACATTACCATTATCTTCAAAGCATATCCGATCGTCTGATCTTTTAGTCATTTTGCTTTTCCTTCTTCTCTTCTTTACAATGGGACTACTCCGGACCTCTTGGTCCACTTTGCCACTTCCTGCTGTAATTATCCTTACTGCAGGTGACATTGCCTCTTCGGTCCCATTCCTACAGCTGGGGGGTGTAACTGCTCCCACCATACTACTTTCAACACTTTTTTCCACATTTTCACTTTTTTCCAAGTCTGGGCGCAAATTCTCCTTCCGGGTCGGACTGACGCCCTTTAGCCCGACCCCTGCTTGTTTAAAGGCTGATTTTGTTTCTTCTGTTGACCATCTGGTCTCTGATCTTGCCTATCTTTACGGCAATATCTTTGTATATGGCCCTTTCCGCCACAGTTGTAACAGTAGAAGCTGTCTCGGTTACTTGGTCCTGCATACCTGTTGTCCTGTTTCTCTCCCTGTCCCAACCTGCTAACTTGCTGTTGTAGTTTGCTAACTGCCGCTATCGTTGATTCCTGAAACGCTGACATACTTCTCATCATTTCTGCCAGTTGTTCTTCCATAGACTGTGTAGGATTTCGTTCACTTGTTTGCACTGCCTGGCAATAAGGTTCGTCCTTATCTGTATCCTGATATTGTCTTTGCTCCTTTCGTCTTACTCCATAGATGGATGAATCCAAATGTTGGCTGAGTTTAACTAATTGGCAAGCCTCTTCTATGGTTTTTGGTTTCAACATGGACGCCGATTTTCCTGCCTCTTTGTCATTTAGTGCTTGCAAAAACTTAGTAATTATTTGCGACTGCACATATTTTTCTGGAACGTCCTTGAACGCTTTATCGGCTAATATCGATAGCCTGTCTGCCCATTCGTCGGTAGATTCCTTGGGACTTTGGCGGGCATTATGAAACTGAACTTGGAGAGTTCCGGTTTCGTTTCCATGGTTGAATCTGGACTCCATCTTTTCTACTATCTCCTTATAGGTGATACCTTTGTTGTGTCTAATTAAGTTAGTTCCATACCTGCTGGCTGCACCGGTCAAGCACCAACATAATTGGTTCCTTTTTTCCTGTTCAGTCCAATAGGACGCCTCTGCAAAAATTTCAAACTTCACCAGGAATGCTGACCAATCTTCAGACATGTCCGTTCCATCAAATTTGAGCGATTTTAGCATAGTAGGTTGATGCCAGGTTTTTGCGATTCCGCTTGTTCTCTGTGGTTGGTCATGTGGTATTTGATCTACGATGACCGACCCTAATGGTGTTAAGGTCCTGGCCCTGGCCATTGGTCTTGGCTGGTTCTGGTCATCTGACTGGGGTGGCATTCTAGGCTGGTCTGTCAATTGTGGTTGTTGATCTACGATGACCGACCCTAATGGTTTTGAGGTCCTGGCCCTGGCCATTGGTCTTGGCTGGTTGTGGTCCTCTGACTGGGGTGGCCTCCTAGCTTGGTCTGTCAATTGTGGTGACAATCTTAGATCTCGATTCGCCATTCGGTGTCTATTATCTAGTGTCTCGTCAAAGTAAGGGGACTGTCTAAACTTGTCCACATCATCTGATGATGGATTTTTGGTCTGCTGGTATGCCAGTTTCGGTACTGGTGTGCTAGTAAAATGGGGATCTATCATTTTTTCTGCGCTTATTGACTTCTGTGATGATTTGTCTCCGTCTGGCAGTTGAAACTGTACTTGAGGTTTATGCAACTGCTGCGGAGGAAGTTTAGACTTCATGTAGCTTAGATCATACATATCAAGTTCTCTGGCATAATTATGCTCTGCCTGGTAGTCATTTTGAGTCTGAGCGCATTGCTGCTTTGACTGATTGTACATACTCGGTGTCATGAGTTCATTATTTGGGTCTGTTATACCAGCTGCTCCCTCAACGACAGTCTCATGGTGGGCCTCAGTTGGAAAATCTGGCATCTGTAATGACTTTTGTAAGGCCGATACAACACTTTGTCTAGGCATATTCAGGGGCAATTGTGTTCTTTCTTCGTCATGACTATAGACATCTGCCAAGTTATCGTCCAAGTTAATACTATCAGCATGGTCTTGCGTTGATTGGAAATCAATTAGGTTGACTATTCTTTCAAACTGAATATATGGTATACTGGCCAATATTTCTGGTGTAATGTCCATAGTTTTTCTCATTTCCCAGATTCTGGAGGCCGTTGCCTTGCCCACCGATGGCAGACCCAACAAATCATCGTAACTGCAGACGTTAATGTGTAATTTGTCATGGGGGTCCATTATGTGTAATATATGCGGGTCAAAGTATATTTATACAATCAATATGTCTCAATATATATTATGGAAAAAGCAATATTTTACTTTGCTTTTTTTTTTTTTTCTGGATCTACCATATAAAAATATGATTTTAATTGTATGACTGGCTTGACCCCCTTTTTACTGTGTATATCTGTTGATGTTTTGCAAATTTGTTACAAATTTGAGGTTGACCACTTGATAATTTACGTTTTTCTTTTTTTTTTTCAAATTATCTCTTGTCACATGTACATTTACTCTAAAATATGCACATTTTTCATCAGTAATTAACTTCTATCTCATCTTTTCATCAAATTATACCATCAAATCCTTTCACTTATTTTCTTTCTTATCAGTTTTTGGAATGGGCCCACGAATCTCGAAACCACGAGTCACGAAAATTTGACAGATCGCGACTTTTCAATGGTAAATTCAACTTTCAACGACTGCTCGCAGCGCCATTTTGTAGTGGATGGATGAGTACAAGTTCTTCCGTGAAAGGATCTTACCAAAGATCAAGTCTAGCGTTCTCTGTCTTTCACTCTCAGTGGTTGATTGAAATCGTCTCCTCTCTCGTCTCTCGTCTGCTGGTTATATCCGCGCGCAAATCCTCGTCTCCTTCCAACACTCTCTGTTGTCTACGAAGATCTCGGGTGGCCAAGCCCGAGGAGTTCCTATATGACCTTGACGTTGGGTTATACTTCGTATCACGTTACATATCTGTCACATGACTTGGTACTGACCGTACGAATTTACTACAGTACGTCATCTTATTATGGCGAAATTCTGATAGGTAACAAGTCAAATCGCCCCACTTCAAAAACGCCCCCATCTCGTGTAAAAACGCCCTCACAACATGTAAAATCGACCGCTTCTGAAATATCGAACTGTCAAAAACGTCCCCACTTGACTTAAATTTGTCAAAATCGCCCCCGTTTTTAATACCATAGATGTATATATATGTTAATACTATGTCAAAAACGCCCCCCACCCTGACTGTCAAAAACGCCCCCAACTGACTGTCGAAATCGCCCCCATTTTCAAAATACTATGTCAAAAATGTCCCCATGCGGACTGTCAAAATTGCCCCCATTTTCAAAGTACTTTGTCAAAAATGCCCCCACCTGACTGTCAAAATCGCCCCAATTTTCAAAAGACTATGTCAAAAATGCATCCCACCTGACTGTCAAAATCGCCCCATTTTCGAAAGACTATATCAAAAACACCCATACCTGACTGACGAAATCGCCCCATTTTCTATAGACTATGTCTAAAACGCCTCCATCTGACTGTCAAAATCGCACCATTTTCAAAATAAACTAAACAAAACGACAATTAACTTAGTTCGTGAAATCCAGCATTGGTACAGTTAACTTAGTTCGTGAAATCCAGCGTTGGTACAATTAACTTAGTTCGTGAAATCCAGCGTTGGTTCACTAGGTAATTTCATTTTCAAAATACTAAATAAAAAATGCCCCACACAACTGTCAAAATCGCCCCCTTTTTCAAAAGACTATATTCAAAACGCCACCAATTGACTATCAAAATCGCCCTCATATTCAAAATACTCTCATTTGATTGCAGACTTTTTAAGCCATGAAAGTATCATTATATAAATAAAGATTTTTTAGTTATATCTTAAAATAATTCTATCTAATCATTTTTACAAAAATAATTATAATATATCAAAGAAATATTTATCTTTAATAATAAATGCCATAGTGCTAATTCATGATAATCGGTAGTCACAAATCTTCGAAGATAAATTTAACGTTTATAAGAATTTTGACGTTCAGGATGGGGGCGTTTTTGAAATAGTATTTTGAACGTGGGGGCGATTTTGACAGTCAGGGTGGGGCGATTTTGACATATTATTTGGAAATGGGGGCGATTTTGACAGTGCGGGGCGTTTTTGACAGTATTGAAACGGGGACGATTTTGACAAAGTCAAGTCGGGCGTTTTTGATAGGTCGCAATTTCAGAAGGGGGCGATTTTGTACATTGCAGGGGCGTTCTTACACAAGATGGGCGGCGTTGTCAACGGGGGCTATTTTTAAGTGGGGCGATTTGACATGAATTCCCATGTGCGATAGTCTTAAACCTTTAACAATTGCCATCGTTCCATAAACCGCCCATTCAATTGGTCCATTTTAATTGCTGAATAGGTATTGTGAATGGTAAAGATTATATGGTCTCTCATCGACTAAATTTTTACGCAGTTGCAATTTGAATCGTCTGGCAAATTGCAGTTTTGGTAAATAAGGGTTAGTGTGAAGTAGAGGAAAAACATTTATATAATTGATTTCACATTGGCAGTTCTAAAAGATATGTCTATAACACGGATACAGCAAACACTTTGAATGCATGTTATTTCACCCATCGGGATCAAAGACATTCCGATATTTTATTAAATTGGAACACAAATTTCAAATATAATCAAATAAGTTCATCATTTTGAAGATAGTATAGGTCTATTCCAGCACAATACATTGCTATAGTGGTCACCAGTTGATTGAAAACTGACTCAACATTTTGTAAAGGTATTTTTCATGTCAACAATTTAATAGCCTCGAACATTGCATTTACTATGTTTAACACTGAACAATACGGGTGTATCTAGAAAAGCAGAAGATGCTTACTCACTGACCCACCTGATCTCCCTTCTTCGCTGATGTCTCGTGGTAAATCTTAGGATTTGTCTGTTGTAACTGACTTATGAGACTTAAAGTATGATAACTTTATAAATGCATTGTTTTTACAGATATGACCCGGACATACCTTGAATATTTCTTTCACATGTGCTTCGATCAGTAGGAACACGTGTAAGACATTTCGGCAGATTATGTCGGAAATCGGAGAAACAATAAATTTCTAGTTTTCTTTTGTCTTATACATTCAAGTGAAAAGTATCACTGTACATGCGAGAAAAAAGTATCAATATCATATTTTGAAGACATGTCTGTTTTCATGTATCTATACCACTCCCATTACAACCAAATTTTTATACAAACGCGTATTGCCGGTTTTCAATATTGGAGACTTCAATATTGAACCTCTTGAATGCACTATTGAAACATCTCTAATCCTATACATCCTCACCTGTCACATTTCAGCTAGAGATTTAAAAAACGTTTCTCACATTTGATATGATTCTGTCGTACAGTACCCAAGAAAATGCGCCAAAAGCGACTTTCCCTCGGAACAGGGTCTATTCAATCCCATTACATCTTTGTTTTTCGAACCGTCCTTACTCGTAACTGAACGGCAGATAGGAAGGATTCCCTTTGTGTCGTCTATTTCTGTTTGGTTTGTTTGCTACATGTTTTTTATTTTCGGTTCTTTTTTGTTTTGTCCTGGTCTGTTGTTGTTTGTTTCCCCGCTTTTGCCTTGTCTCTGGATTCACGGGTTTTAGATTACTGCTTTAACCTGTTGCTTCGATATTCTGTTGCCGATATTTGCAACGATATTAATGATGTTCAAGAATATATTGTATTATATTGTCTATTATTTCCAGTGAAAGGATAACATGAAAATGATATCACTGAAACCTGATATCTGACGCTTCGATCTAAAACTAAATGGAATGATATCAACTACTGTTTTATTAGTTAAACTAACTATATTTCAGGCATACGATCACAGGGCGTATGGAAACCGTACAGCATGTTTTCTGTCGAGCAAAGTATTTACATTAATCTATAGCAACAAGGATAAATAAATAAAATGTGTTTATTACGTACTTCAAATATTCTCCAGTTCTATACAAGACCACTTTTCTGTTCTTTGTATAATTTTAGGGGTCTTACTATGAACAGAATAACGAATTTGCTCGGGATAGACTTGAGTACCTTGCCTAATTTGCAAGAACTGTAAGTATTCTGTAAAATAACCTCTGTCACCACAAAAACATTACATTTCAACATACTGTGTGGCACATTGTACAAAGGTTTATTTACCGACTATGACGGACCGTCATGTTATCCATCATTACTGACAACATGTACCACGAAATGATGTCACGTAAGTATGGCCACTACAGTATGATGTAGTGTTGACGTGGAGTGATGAAAAATATTGTTTTAACAATATATACTACAGGTTATAGTATAACTATTAAATAAATTTTATTGATTGTATAAGTTCATACAAATTCTTTGTCCCCGGATGTGGGTAGTTAACATTTTTCCCTGTAACTTGCGGCTTCGGTATTCTAGCGTTTATGTTTAGAATAATGAATAAATTACATCTAGATTTAAACCAGTAGAGATGTTATGATTTTATAGAATTGAATTGTAAATGTCTGCAGATGTTATAAACTTACTAATATTAGTGCATCTTGAAACCCTTTTAACATATGAAGGTTGGACGTTTCAAGGTATTGAAAAAAGAGTAGATCACATACAGTAATAAATGTTAAAATATTAAATTTAGTAGTGTGACAGACGAAAGCATGAAAACATTGCTAAAGCCTATTAAGCACAAATAAGAAGTACTGGGTCAACCCGTGTTGCAAGTTTGAGTTTGAGTATTTTGAAATCAATTCTGTTCGACTGGAAACAGAACATCAAAAGGAGGAGGAAACTAAACAGTATGCGTAACAGTAAAGTATATAACAGTTCTAAAAAGACAAAACATGAATCGTTTCGAAAACATGCTGCAGGACTAGTTATCAATATACAAGAAAGGTGGGGAATAATTGGTAATTTAGCCATCTATTCATTCTTCCTGTCTTCCTTTAGCTATAACACGAGATTCAAGTCTTCAGACTATTTAATATAGATAATTGAATATGAGTCATAATATATACAATATGTATATAAACGTCTGAAAATTAACCCAACAGTGTTAGAATTAGATTTAATGCTGACAAATTTTGATCGTTCCCTCAGCGGGACTAGAGCTCACACCATTGTGACACTGCGGCACCGAATCGCCTGCATTAAGACCAGCGCCCTTGACCACTCGATCACATCCACTACATAAAATAATCGGAGGGATACCTTGTCTCGTAAGGTCAACATATAGGGATAATCATAATACTTCGGTATCCAGCGGGAAAGATACGGTGTGAGGTTTTCAATAGACGTAGACGATGTTGTATATATATTGTATTTCGGTGACTGTATCGGCAACAGAATACCGAAGCAACAGTTTGAAGTGGCGATCCAAAACTCGTGAATCCAGTGACAAGGAAAAAGCGCAGAAACATATAACAACACACCGGGACAAAAACAAAAAAGAACTGAAAATCAAAACCACATAGCAAACAAACTAAGTGGAAACAGACGTCACGAGAACCAAAGCATTAGCAATGTGAATTCCAACCAAAATCCGGGGGTGACATCAGGTGCGCCGGAAGGGTAAGCATGTCCCGTCATATTGCAAGTGAGAATATCCGGTGAAGTGTCAAGTCCGGTGAGGTTTGAAATTGGATATAACGAGAAATCTTACAGAAGATATCATGTCGCATTTGTGAGATTGATACATTATATCGATCTATCAAATCATGATGGCGACCATAGAATTTCTGGAGTGACAATAATAACACAGGCTGAACATAACCCCTGACTAAGTATTTTTTTGTGACAGCAATTTGGCTCTGAATAGAAAGTCACTGTGCAAATCACAGGCACGACAGTATCGTATCGACTGTGAAATGTACACACCATACGCCGGGGACGTAGGTATATTACTGCTTAGAAAAGGAAAGTTCACAATTAAAAAGTTATAGTCGTCACGTTTGTCATATAAAGTTTAGATTTCAATCGTCCATTGTTGTCTGTGTACAAGTATAAGTCTCGGTATGAAGCAGAAGTGAGTGTGTCAGTGGTCTCTTTAATTTAAAGGTCACTGGGATAGATGTGATGTAGGTAATTCTTAAAGTTAGGATTATTAAGAGAAAGTACATCATCAATTTAGCGGAAGATGAAATTAAAGGACTGGGTAAGATTCTCCTTTTTCTGCAGTAGCCCTTATATGAACTTCGCTTCATAAGAATCCAAGAAAAGATCGGTCAAAAGCGGTGCACAGTTCCCATTAGAATCTCAATTGTCTGTTGAAAAACGTGTCCTCCAAACTCGACTAAAATATTGTCGATTAGAAATTCCAGCATGCTAACAACATCGGTCTCACAGTACTTTTTGGAAGAATCAGTGTGTATGACATGTTTCCTTGTCATCCCTTCCAATTAATTATTAAAAATTGTCGAATAAGATTGCTGCCAAATTTATATGCACGCTCAATCACATTTATGATTATCCCTAGATATTGACAAGGTATCACTTCGATTATTGAAGCTATATTTTATATAGTGGATGTGTTCGAGTGGTCTAGGGCGCTGGCCTTAATGCAGGCAATTCGGTGCCGCAGTGTCACAATGGTGCCAGTTCGAGTCCCGCTAAGGGAATGATCAAAATTTGTCAGCAATAAATCTAATTCTAACACTGTTGGGTTAATTTTCAGACGTTTATATAAATATTTG
>JAOXYH010407761.1:0-22476 GCA_028566455.1 Botula fusca | reverse complement strand
CTTTCGCGGAAGTTGACATTGAGTTATTAAATTAAGAAACCTTGACGGTGAAGCAAATAATTTCCGTATTGTATTTATCATTTGTTTGAATACGGTGTATGTCAGGACCAGGAAAGAATGTCACGTGACAAAATCTCATTAAAATCTAATGAATATTTATGAGGAAAAGTACCGCTTATTTCTGGCTATGCGCTGTATCTTATTTTTATGTAGTACATTGTTTAAATGGGGGATGGATGTCTGGAAGGGTACATGTCTTTGTATATATTTATGTGTTTTGTTATTGAATTTTTTCAGTTACTATTTCATGCCAACTTGGACCAAGTCAATTAGGCAACCTTTTTCAGAACGTTTAGGTTTTATAAGGCAATGGGTTATGTGTTTATATGTATCTGTTCTGGAGAACAAATGCCATAATCGGTTAAAACTGCGCAGTTTGAAGGGTGACCTTGTATAAAAGTTGTTGAATACTCAGCCAATCAGGATTAAGAATGGCGGCCATGTTTTTACTGCATTGGGATGAAATGAACAAATTTTATAAAGGACCTCCCATAGATGCTTCCTGCCGAGTTTGGTTTTTCATTTGGGCAAGTGGTTTCAGAGATGATTTTTGAAAACTTGGCCAATTAGAACTAGAACTGTGAGCACAGCTCATTAAAATATATCCCCTGCTCTCCATAACCTCCATTCCTGTTTTCGTTTTAGTATAAGTTGGAATATCCGCCCTTCTAAATTTTGGACAGCAACTATAACTTTCGTGCACATCTGCAGGTAGTGTACTACAATTGGGTAAAGTTTCATAAATATCCCATAAGCCGTTTCGGAGGAGTTGTGCTTAAAAGGTACAATATCTCCCCGCTTTTTGTGGAAGTACAAGTTGAATCACTCCGTTTTATATTTTGGACAGCATGCACATCTGTTGGTAGTATACTACAACTGTGCAAGATTTCATGGAAATCCAATAAGCTGTTTAGGAGCAGTTGCATTTGCAAGGTACAACACCTCTCACCTTTTCAAAAAGTATAAGTTGAATTATCTCCCCTTCCAAATTTTGGACAGCAGCTATATTCCTTCATGCACAGCTGCAGGTAGTGTACATTAACTGTGCAAGGTCTCATAAAAATCTGATGAGCTGTTTAGGAGGAGTTGCGCTTACAAGGTACAACACCTCCCCCTTTTCTGTAAAAGAATAAGCTGAATTATCTCCCCTTGTAAATTTTGGACAGCAACTATATTGTTTCATGGACATCTGCAGATAGTGTACTTGAACTGTGCAAGTTCTCATAAAAATCTAATGAGCCGTTTAGGAGGTTGTGCTTTCAAGGTACATGGATGGACAGACAGGGCGATTCCTTTGTTTGCGGGGGGTATAATTAAGAATTGCCCATTGCGGCCATGTTTGTTGTCCAATCAGGTTAAAATGAACAAATTTTATAAAGGACCTCCCGTAGATGCTTCCTGCCAAGTTTGGTTCCATTTGGCCAAGTGGTTTAAGAGAAGATATTTGAAAACTCAGTCAATAAGAATTAAGAATTGCCTGTGGCGGCCATGTTTGTTGTCGATCGGGACGAAATGAAAAAACTTTATAAAAGGACCTCGATAGATACTTCCTGCTAAGTTTGGTTCCATTTGGCACAGCAGTCTCAGAGGAGAAGATTTATATGATTATGTAAAGTTTAGGATGCTGATGATGACGGGTGCCAAGTGGTAGCAATAGCTCATCTCAGGTGAGCTAACAAGAGATATTGTTGAATAGAACTTTTAGGACATGTTTGGTGTTGTTTTTCAATTTCATGTAACAATGGGGTTGTTGGCTTTAATTCTGAAAGATGACCTTGTTAAAACCATACTGTTGGACAAAATGTTAAGAAGAACTAAACAAAGTTTTGTTGTAATTGGCTACGTAGTTTTGGAGGTGTTGATTATATGCAAAAAGGTAATGACAGACAGATCACGGACGCCCAGTGGTAGTAATAGATTACATGATCCTTGCGTGTTTATAGACATAGAACACAGAAACACTATACACTGGTTTATTTTTAATAGTTAAGTATTGTATAAAGGCAACAAAATGTACTTGATTATTTACAGATACAACTGTATAGGGGTTGGGAATGCACTTTAAATCATAATATGTTAGGTAGTTGTATTATTAAGAAGATTTCAAACATGTTTAATATAATGGAAATAAAATTTATGAAAGGACATTACAAAGAAAGGATTTGGGTAAATACCAAAGAGACAACCACCTACTACTGTAATAATACTTGTATCAAAAAATAAATGATTAGAGATCAATAAGTAAACTTCAAGTAATAATGAGAAAACTCATTAGGGACGGTGGCCTTAAGGCTTTTTAGTAAAAAATGTATACAGTGCCGTTTTACAACCCCATACATTTATTTCTGGAACAGCTCTTAGTTTTATGATAAAGAAAATAAGGTACATAATGAATAGTTACTTTCATATATAAAATAGTCAAGGCAGGTTCTGTAAAAGTATACATGTGCAAGTTGGTAATATAAGCATCGTTAATTTTGTGTTTTTCTTCAGAAAAATTTGTGACTACCATGAGCTAAGAAAAAAGTAATACTCCTTGATAATTTATTCAATATTGATAGAAAAGTGGATAAAATATTGCTAGATAGTAGACTTGCCAAAATTTTTATTTCAGGCCATTTATATATGAAATATCAATTTATATGTAAAATGGTTGGGAACTGTAAATGTTTTAATGCAGCTTTGACTAGAAAACTGTGAAATAAAAAAGAAAATACAGGACACATTTCTTAATGATAAAAATAATAGTAATATCAATGAATAGTTCTATAATACTAAAAATCTAAAAGACTAACTAGAAAAGGCTAACATGCTTAACAATAATGGCGAGAGTAGTGTAAACAATAGATACGAGAGTAATGTAATATAAAACATTAATAGGCATCTTTTATATATTGCACAAATAATGAAATCAAGTGTAAGTAATGTAGGCATTGTCCATTATTTTAAGGAATTTTAATGTAATAGTATTTTTCAGGAAATGGGAATATAAATAGGAAATATTCTGTCAATATTTAGTATATTGAAACTTTATGAAGTTTGGGTCTTGAATGATGTGGGGAATAACTGTAAACGTTTAAATGCTGTATTGACTAGAAGACAAAAAATAAAAATACAGCACATACATTGCTGTATAAAATAATAATATGCTAAGAAAGACTAACATGGTTAACAATAAAAATAAGAGTAGTGCAATGTAAATCATTAAGAACATGACATTAGGCATTACTTGTATATATTGCAATGGTAATGAAAACAGGTATTTTTATATGCATTGTCCATTATTTTATAGGAATGAGAAATATTAGTGGATTATCTATCTTGAACCAAGTTACTTTGTATGGTAAAAGAAGGGAGGTAAATAATAAACATTATAAATTATTTTGTTATGTTATTTACTTATTTTCCTTTTTTTACCATATACTGTGACTTGGTTCAAGAGAGATAATCCACTAATGTAAAAGTATTTTTTTATTATTTTTCAATATAAATGGGAAATATATTGTTAATATATACTATATTGAAAGTACTGTAAAGATTGTCTTAACTTAAGAGTATTTTGAGAGATATGGGAAATAAAATGCTAGTTGACAAAAAAAAATATTTATCTAAGAAAAATCTACAAATTTACAAAATGTCTAACAAGTTTAACAAGGATAATATTAAAAGCATGACATAGTTAGTATTGAATAGTATGTCTTGATATATGATACACGTAATAAAAACAAGTAATCTGCATAAAAAATTAATCAACTGACTTGTATAGAAGAATCTTTGAATTCCTAAATATTGAGACATGTATTTTCTACTCAATTTTTATAAGATAGTTCTTTATCAAAGAATGACATACTGTTTTAAATATGACACTGAAAATGACAATTTATTTATTAAAGCATAAATTGTGTAAAATATGTTTGTCAAATGTAAATACTGCTCTTAGTAAAATTATTTAAAAAAAAAGTTACATCACATTAAATGAAAATGATATCAATGAAGTACTTAAAAGGTAATAATTACTAACTTGGTTAACAATAAGTCATGAGTTATATATATTAAAAGTAATGGAAACGAGTATAATACAATATGGTACAAGTTAAGAGAAACTTGCATTTCCAATTTTCGTACAAGTATTTGAAATGTATATGTAAATTTTATGTTAATGAAGATGGTTTGATAGTTGTTGTTTTGCGTAAATAAAAACAACGTACGGTTTTATATTCATAAAATGTACGACTAGTTATGGTGTGAAATATGTTTGCCAATTTACTGTAAATGCTGCCGTTTGCTAAATGAAGAAAATATATTGCAAAAATGTAGCAGATAAGACAATCATATCAATGAATACTTATAAAAAAAATAAAAGTAACAAATATGACTGCCCTTACTGGAATCTTTGATAAATGCAGTAAATATAAAATGCTTTATGGTAAAAAAAAATCTAAAAAATAACTACAAACTACAAAACTACAATGGCTAACATGCTAAATGATAATAATCAGTAGTAGTCTCAGAACAAAGCAGTGATTAACAGTGTTTCTTGACATTTGAATGTGGAAGAAGTCAAGAATTTTTATGATCCAATGGCAATCACATAATTATGTAAAAGTAAATATGTTAACATTAATCTTTCAGTAGAAATTTACCATGATATGAACAAGTTTATGTGTCAGAGTTCTTCAGTTCTTGTAATGAATACTTGAGTGAATTAATTGTTGTTGTTGTTAATCACCATGAACTTTGAAATTTTGCTCCCTCTCAAGTCACAGGATACCATTACAGGCAGATGGCTGATGATATCTTCCTGTAAATTTGGATTGGTTAAATCTGATGGTACATTGAGTATTGTACATAGTTGTTGAAGTTGTTGTGTGAAGATTGTATACTGCTGGACTTTATTGTCAGATTTTACCAAGACTTTGGCTATGGCACTTAAACTGTCATCTACTCTTTCTGGAGAAGTGTACAAAGTACCGCAACTTGGGCACATGTTTGTATCAGATAGTTTTTTTCTGAAACATTCATTCTTTATGCAGGATCTGAAATATAGGAAATTGTCCATCGATCAAAAGTCAAAGTAGTACAAATTTTTGATTATGATATATATACATTATTATGGATTTTTAAAGTTAGTTTTTTTGTTTCATTCACTATATAACAATGTAAATGTTATACAGAGCATTTCATTTAAGCATGATATCCAGATTAAAATTGACGTTATTATCAAAGGATGGTTGACTCCTTATTCAGGGACACCTGCACACAAGATATATTATAGCCATATTGGTTTTATTTTGTAGTACCTGGGCAAGGTAGGGTCATGGAATGTAATTTCTGTAAGGGTACCACCAAAGGACCTTTGTATTAAACTTTGATCTAAACTTTGATCTTATTGGCCAAGTAGTATTAGAGAAGATTTGTAATGTTTTTTTTTTTGCAAATTTGTAGCATTTGATTTGTGGGCAGACTTATTTAATGTGTTTCTTAAAGGGGACCACTCTAGGATTATTCATTTTAAGTTTGGTAACTCAAATATTGTATGACTGCTGAGCACTGTTGAAAATTCATCCAAGAAATGAACCTAAAAACAGAAGTTAACCAGAGTTGCTCAAGTGTAAAATGTAGGTCATAATGACCCAATTATTGTACGACTGCTGAGTATTATGTAAGACACATCAACTGATGAAGCTTGATTGATATGATATGATTAGTACAAAAGAAATGAACCTGAACACAAAACTTAACCACATAGTCTGAATGGCTGGACAAGGGTAACTGTATATACCACATTTGTGGATGGGACATAAAGATGTGAAAAGCTAATGACTGATACACAGTGTAGCAAGTGCATTGTTTTTTTTTGGACAAAACAAGCCTATTGTAATTGAATATTCTTTAAATTAAAAGATACCTGTAAGTTGTGATGGCATTAATTGACATGACTTCATAACTGTTATAGGATTGCAGTACTGGGTTTTCCTGCAATACCCTTTGCAATGCTTGGTCATCTGGCAGAAACTGGAAGAAAAATTATTAGAATATTTAATGTGATATGGTACAGCAACAATAAATGGGTTTGCACTGTAGACACTGGGATAGGTGTTTTGCAGTAAAAGGTTTATGTGAGGAAAGGGCCATAACTCTTTGAAAAATTAGGGGATTGTAACTAAAGAGATGATATGCACATCCTCACATGGTGATTATTAAATATGTAATGTTTTATTCAAACCATATATATATAGTGTTAAGGAATTTGAGTTCATAAATTATGGTAATGAACAGACAGACAAAGAAAAACAGTCTTCAGGGGGAGACATGATAAAAACCTTTCAAGAGTGTCTCTAACTGAGGCCTTTAAAAAATATGTGTATTTCCAGTAACATTCAATTTCAAAACAGGGTCGGTAGGTCGGATTTTTTTTTCCTTTGCTTTTTGAAATCCAGAATTCATTCGGGTTCGGCTGGTTTCCAGTATTACTTAGGAAGTCTGCCATTTGTATTGTTTACAAAAGTGATAATGTGCTTTCTTAGCACTGTTTTAGAGCTTATTTTTCTTTGATAAATGTTGAAATTGTAATATTCAAGTTGCACATGGCACATTTCAGTCAATACAAATTGTTCTGTGGAATTTTTAATCATCAAAATTTTCTAAAACCATCAAAAAAAAATTAGGGTCGGCAAATTGAGGACAAGAAATTAGGGTCGGTCGGGTTACCGGAAACACAGAATTTTTTTTTCTCAGCCTGAATACCTCTTAATGTTTGACTTCAATATAAAATAATATGGTTTGTTGATTTTGTGTTTAGTGATTTTAAAGACGATATATACTCATATTTTGAAATGTTTTCATGCAAAATTTGATGGACAAAATGGGATTAAAAGCCACTCCAGCAGGACCAAGCTTGTTATGCAGAGGTGATAGTATTATGATTGTACAGGTAATAAACCAACTACTTTAACCACTGGGCACCACAGGTTCCTGTATGCTTTGATGATGAGTGTAAATTTTGATGCCTTATAATTACTCGTGTTAGGTGTTATCCTGTAACTCAGTAATTATAATGCATCAATATGGTTCTGTTTTGTATTTTCTGAAAATCAAACTCATCTGAGACTTTTATGAGAGTAAACATTCATTCAAATTTGAAGACAATCTGACAAGAATGAAGATGCTATCCAGGTGAAAATATAGTGCTGACAGACGGTTGGGCATGTGAAATACATTATACCCTATGCTAATTTGTAGCGTGGAGTATTATTGTATATTATTATATGTTATTTTCATTAATTTTAGCAATTAATCTTTATAAAAGGTATATTTAAAACATGAAAATCATATTAAAAGGGACATGTGTTAGACATATAGCATAGCAGCTACATTATATCAGTGTTTTTCTTGTGTTTTTAATGCATTAACTTAGAAAAGGTGCAACAAAATCTTCTGGTGTCTTTACCAATGAGAGAACAACTTCTTTAAGCTTTAAGTTTAGAGAAATGGCCAATCTTAAAGCTAAAGAAAACACTGCTGGACTAATATCATATAATTTGTAAATTATATCGGCAGCGAACAATTTTAATTTTCCTATGAACTTTTTGATAAGCTAGTGTACATTTGTTATTATGCTTACTTCTATTGTGGAATCTTCCTGTTTATTTGTGAGTGCAGGTACAGTTTGTCCAATGTTGTTAAACGTATCTGTGACTGTAAAATTTCTCAGTTGGATTACATCCCCTCTTCTAATATTTACTGCTGCTTGTTGCCTCCAGAGGCACACTACTACAGATGATTCTGTGTCCATCATTTTACATTTCTTAAACTGGATTTCTTCTCCTGTATCTCTTTTTCTTTTGATTTCAGGTGGGCTTACCTGTGAAATAACATTTTTAAACTGACATGTTGTTACGTTTATAGAATATGTTAAGGATAAGAGATATGTACATATATACAATGTAGTAAACCATTTGTAGTGCCAAATATAGGGGTTATAAATGAGTTTAGTGATTATTTGAGCAAGACTTGACATGTTGCAATGAAATTGATTGCAGAATTTCGAAGTTGGAGTTTCAAAAACTGTGGCATTAACAGGAGCTGGAGAAACGAGGGGTATCATAACAAGGTTTAGCTGTTTTGCATATCTTATTATAATGTCATTGCCAATTCAGATTAAAGGTTATCAATTTGTCTCGATTAGTAATTTGTCCCTTGTAATTGGTGTGTAGTATATGCTTTATTTTTGGGATGAATTAAGCAAGGGACAATTGATTCTCAGATCAAGGGAAGTAATTCAAATTTGATGAATTACATCATAATTTCTGTGGTCAAAAATTACATTTTCAAGATTTGAAGGATAAATCCTGGAATTTGGACATATTTTAAATTTTCAATGGCATTTCCTGGAAACGTATGTGTCAAACAAATTCCCTGGGTATTTCCTATTTTTTGTTTGATGCATGGCAACCCTGATATATTGCTATTATTACAGATGTAATTTTTTTATGAATCCAGGAAATGAAAATTCATCAAAATATGGTGGTTTAACTTCTTGTCTTCAAAATTGTCAATAGAATGTAGATAAATTGTGATTACCGTCTTTTTGAAATGAAGTATATATTGTTGAAGTTGTTAGTGCACTAGAGATAAGGATTTTGTTGTTGGGCATGTGAATAGACGCAAGAATTGATACATTTAACGTGTAAATATAGTGTGGTTTTCACCTCTGCAACTACTCCTGTAACGTGGTGAACGCTCTTTTTGGGAGAGGCTGTTGCTTCTAAGATGGTGGACACTTCTGCATTTCTGGTTGCGTGTAATAGCTCCCTGGCTTCTTCTTGTAGGTTTTCTGGGATAACCATATCCCTGACCGGATAAATACTGGACTTGCTGGTCAAAGAAATGGCACTATAAAAGAAATATAAGATGTTCAGTACTGAATGTACATGTACATATACCTTCCTGTCATATCTATCAATATTGCTTCACTGTTTTATTCATGGCTGTACAAATGCGGCTAAATAAGTTTGACATAAATAGATCAAAAAGAGTTACCAAATAATGCTTTGAAGAGGGGTTTTTATGAATAAATATTACTCTTGAAAATTGTTCTACAATTTTTCACTGTATATTATAAATAAAGGCATATTAATTAACATACTCTTCTTTTAAGAAGAAGTCGAACATCATGACAGATTTTCCCATGTTGATCAGCAGGTACTTCTCTGTATCATAGATAAGGGCTTTAGCTACACTAGCTCCATCTGACACAGCCGCGATAAAGTAACTTCCAGGCTGCCCATTGTTTCTTCTGTACGTCATGATGTTTGTCTTTTCTATGACGGTAACTTTGAGGATGTCCTTAATAGGATCTTTTGTTTTCCTTGCCAAGACATTTTGTAATGAACACTCCATTTCTGAAAGTAAAAAGATGTCATCCTACTATTACAATCAATAGTCTTTCAAAAAATATTCTAATCATTCAATTGTAAAAGTTGATTGACATATTAATACAATATATGTATGTATTAGCATTAGGCTAATCAAAATAATAGGTGTACTGTGGTTCTATTTATGTGAACGTCTCCATCTTAAATGGCAATTCTTTATGGCTGAGATGTATTAGGTTTTTTGTAATACTGGTAGATGTCTGGACCTACTGATCTGGATTTTTATGAACAGGGAAATCAGGCACTTCAAATACAGATGAGGGAGAGCCTGTGAACCAAGAAATTAACTTTTAATGGTGTTATTAGATCTTTTCAACAAATTTATAGACATGAATAGATGATGTATCTATATACATGTATCTAAAGCAAGGTACACATCAAATTTCAAGTGATTGTGCAAGTTTAAATGTTTTCAAGAAATTAACAACAAGGATCAGTTGTGGATATAGTAAATAGAAAATATGCAAATATATACCAATCCATACAGTAATTTGCTTCCTTTTTCACACAAAAGAGGACAAGAGTTTCAGAGATAAAATACTGACAACAAGCAGGAAAATTATATATACCTTTTATAAACAAAGTTCTGTGTATGTCATCTGGATTATAAAGCCATGTAGCCATATTTTGTCAAAACTATTATCTTAGCAGTACATTTTTGCGTTGACAAAACTGATATTAACCCCTCATGTGGATTATATCGCATGAATAGATGTCTCACTATTTGTAAATTACTTTTAAATTGATTGTCTACAAGTATATTCTGAATACAAATATATATCAGCCGTATGATATTCAGATACTTTGTAAATGAACTACATATTTTTAGGAAATACATGTTTATTCAAAGTCTTTGTGCCATGGTTTAATGTAACAACCCTTCAATTATAAGTATTACATGTACATGTATTTCTGTATTAATTGAGAAACATATTTTTAGTGGTCAGGTACAAATTGAGTCAACGTTTTACATGTATCACTATATCTACTGCTGTACAAGTTACATACAGTTACAGTACATTTGTATACATGAAATATGCTAAAACACTTCTGCATTTGTAGTTGAGTACATGGGTCTCCAAACTAAGGTTCTTGCAACCTTGACATGACTGCATGTACTTTTACATATGAAGAAAGTAGGGATGGCAAACCGGTGAGATTTTACTAAGCCGTTACTCGAATGATCTTCTGACCAATTAATCAGTGAACCGGGTCGTCATCGACAATTCATGAAATTGTTCACAGCAGCAAACAACAAAGCAATAAGACTTGTATAGTCTAGGTGTGGGATTTAATTATTTCACAAACCTGTTTTACCAGTTTTAATCAAGTATACCAAACTGACACTTAGAATTCGTGATGCTGAAAGATGATAAAGGTTACATGATCATGTTAAATTTTCAAATTCAGTTACAGATGGCTGTTGTTCAGGAGCAAACTTAACTCAAATATCTCAAGAATACTTTCAATTTCGAATGATTAAGTATATTGTTTGTTTCTTCTTTAAATGTCATTTTTACTTTGAAAAGTTTGAAGTTTACGAATGTCGAATCACCGTCTTGTTTAAAATAACACTAGGCTTTCAATTACTATAGGCTGAAGCAATTTATAATGAAATTTAAAACATTTTGATTGCAAGTTAATTAGACAGTTAAAAATTGTACCTCTACCTTATCAATGGCTGTAAAAACAAGTTCCCGAGAGATATAGTTACAATGATTTAATTATAGATCACCTAATTATCGATTAAATCCTGACAGTTTTATTTACATTGATTTAACTTTTATGAATTTGACAAAAATGATACATTTTCATATTTGTTAAAAACTTGAATGAATAACCGAATAGTAAAAAGGCTAACCGGTTACAACTTTTTCTACGGTTAACTGAGTAATCGTTGCCATCCGTAGAAGAAAGTGTACATTTTGTCCCATACCGGACAGTATAGTTGTTACCTTTATTCCTGCATACAACAAATACATGTTGCGTAAATACCTAAGGACCATTTTTCTATGGGTTCTATGTTAAAACTATGTTGGCTGATGTTGATTGTCTTGGTTGGTGGACGGGGTTGTTGGACATAATTCTGAAAGGGGACCATTCAAGGATGATCCCTGCCAAGTTTGCTCCAAATTGGCCCAGTATGTAAAAGCTAACAACTGATGGACAGACGACCGACGCCCAGTGGTAGCAATAGCTCACCTAGGTGAGCCAAAATACCTCATCAAAATCGGACAAAAAATATTTTATACCTGAAAGTATAAATCTACCTACTTCAGCCCCTTTGGGCTTCTAGATTTAAAAAAGGTGACAATAGATTTTTGATTTGCAATCAGAGGTTTTCTTTTGTAGCAAGGATGATTGTGTTATAATTTGATGGAAGTGGGTCAACTGAAACTAAAGTTATTAATTGTAAACATTAAAAAAATACTATTTTTAACATCTTTGGGTCCCTAGTAATTTTCAAACCAGAATGGGTAGGACCTGTATTTTCAATCCCATGTTACAATAGCTAGTTTCTTGAGAATTTCATCCATAATGAGTTCTGCCATGATGGGGAAGCTAAATCTAAAATACGGATCAAAAGAAACCCAACAAATAAACTAGAGGCTCAGGTGAGCCTGTATTGCTCACCTGATTTTATAAGCCCCCTTCAGAAGTTCTGCTTATGAATACAAATAGCTGTTACTCAATAATTTTAGCCATTTTAGCTTTAAAAATGTTGATTGGTCCAATTTGGGCCAACTGTTTCACAAAGCATATTTTCCTAAACTTATGTAAATACTATGTTGGCTAATTGTGGCCATCTTGGATGGACTTCTGGACCAATGGATTCTGAAAGGGGTCCTACCAAAAACCATAACAACAAAGTCTGGTCCAATTTAGCAATGCAGTTTCAGACGAGAAGGTTTTTCATTGGTTTTCCTATCATAGGGTCCTATGTTAAAACTATGTCCACTGATGGCGGCTGTCTTGGATGGACTTCGGGTCCAGAGGATATGATTCTGAAAGGGGACTACCAAAAGACAATTTCATCAAATTTTGGTCCCAGTGTGCCATGTAGTTTCAGACGAGAAGGTTTTTTCATTGTTTTTCCCATAGGGTCCTATGTTAAAAGTATGTCCACTGATAGCGGCAATCTTGGATGGACGTCTGATCCAACGGATATAATTTTGAAAGTTAACAATCTAAGGAAAATTCTGAAAGGGAACCATCTAAGGAAGGCAGCAAATTCGTTATCTGTGTAATTGTTCAACATTAACTGAACTGATACAGTTTACATGGCGGAATACAAGAATTTACATCCAGCAATACAATGAAATACAGATGGATAATATTATTAAGGCTACGTATTGTGATGTTAAAGAGCAGCACTGCTTTTCCACTGAAGATATTTTGGTATCTTTTAAAAGAACATGTCTTATATAAGATATAGGGAATGCTTTACCAGTCTTTTACTTCAAAACTGACTGATAGACTGCATCTATGAACTTTGCATTATGCATTTTAACACACCTTTAAACGGATATAGTTGTAATAACGTTTCGTTACCGGTTACACAGTTAAATGTGGCAGCATTAGTGGCACAACTGATAAAAATAGCAGTTGAGAACCCTGAAAACAGCATTGCATTGTCAAAAAAATGTTTTCTAGCCACAAAGATTGAAATTTGTTGACCAGACACACAGTGAAGTAGTGTATTCTATACGATTCAATACAATATTAATTGATTTCAATTTTTATGCCTTTATTTCATTTAAATAAAGGAACTATTCTAATGCGACATGAATTTATACATTAAAACTGGTTATCAAAAAAATGAAACACAACAGTCAGCCACTTACAAATAATGTAACAGTCAATATTGGTATTTATTTAAGGTTAGAAACAAATACTGTAAGTTTGGAGTTCGCTTTCAACTATTGATTGATTTAAACCTTCTTACCATGGATAAATCATGGCCACTTTAATTTAAGTGAATGCAAACTCCATGCCTAATACGGATTGATTGTTATGTATAATTTAAACTTTCAGAAATAGAGTTTTTATTAACATACTGTATTCATTCTATTAAACGCCCCGGGGGCGTTGCATTTTTCTAAAAAGGGGGGGGACTTTATTAAGGTACATTTGTAAGTAAATTGAAGTTAATATCGCGTAAATTTCGTTATGATCTGAAATTTTTACATGTTTATCCATATCCAGTTCTGTTTTGACTTATACCGGAAGTTTACCTTAGTTACTTGTGGTGTTGTTGTTTGCGTGAAGATGTATTTGGACACATGTTGGAAATTTGTTTCCAAATTGATTTTACTGCGATCGGAGAGATTTTTAGCAAACTACTTTTGCAGTTCTTAAATTTTATGTTTGACCAAAGTTTGATGATGAGTAATGCAGGATGGCATTAGAAAATGTTGAAAACACATATCTTTTTAGTGCAAATGAAAATGGGGTGGTTATTAGGGCAAGGGCGTTTAATAGAATGAATACGGTAAATACATTTTGTACTTCAATAATATGGTTATGAATTTTCAGTGATACATTCTTCTTTCTAATTTATTTGCTGGTTAAAGCTGACCTTAGAATGACTGGCCCCTTGTGCCTGTGGTTAAAAAATTATGTATACATTACTCTAGATAATTATAATAGGAAAAACCACTATCAGCCACATCAATTTGATTTTTAGTTTTTTGGATATTTCTTGTTGGCTATAATAGGGGCGAGCAAGGAAATTTGTGTAATTTTTTTTTTTTTTTTTTGTCAAAAATTTTTAAGGAAAGAAAAAGTTTTTACGACGTGCACATTTTTTTTTTATTTTTGCAAATGCATAAGTGGGTCTCAATAGGGTATAAGCATTACCCAGGATCAGGCGTTTGGAGTAAGCGTGATACAGGATTATCAGGAAAAATGCATGTGGATACGGATACCGAGGTCTTGCGTAATGCAGGAATTGCTGAAAATAAAGCTCTTAACATGAAGGCTGCCTTTATTTTTAATAGTGTATGTTATATATTTACAAGCTAGTCAAACAGGAAAGCTCTATAAGAAATTTGGTGGGATTTCAGGAGAATTTCCCATTGAGACCCCCTTAAAATAGGGCAAACAGTTTTTTGCTTCATTGTTTCTAAGAAATATGAAGCTAAATCTAAGCAATTTTGAAATGTAAAATTGTAGAGGGCAAATCCAAAGAATTATTATGAAATTGGTGTGGCCTTACAATACATTTCTTCTCGTGGTACAAAGAAAGAGTTATAAAGACTTGAAAAACTACAATAAGATATTCATTGACAACCGTAAATATTCATTAATAACATTTGGATCTGCTTGTATTTTTGCTGGACAAAATGATAGTAAGTACAAATTTTCTAATTTTTTAACTCTACTTAATGCTACGTATGCTTGTCCTTTTGTAAAGATTGTTGGACCAAGTGCCACTGCTGCACTATCAAGAGAAAGTCCTTGAACTTTGTGAATTGTTGATGCCCAAGCTGGTACAAGTGGAAAATTGCGTCGTACAATGTAGCGTCCTTCGTATAAAAATTCTTGCTCGAATAACGGTATTTCTATGCATCCTCTGTTATCCAGCAAACTAGATTGTGCTATATGCTCGAATTGTACAGTAACACATGGATTGTGACCATTATCATTAGGTAATTGATCAACTATTCCTACTGCTCCATTTACCAATCCTGCTTGCGTATTTAGATTTCTTATGAGCATAACTCTAGAACCACGTGATAATCTTATCCCTGATGGTAAGCCACCAGCATCTCGGTCATCAGCAGGTATTAAATAATCTGGTAAATTCTCAGTCGGATTTATATCATTGTCGGAGAAAAAATGTTCTGCTGTAAATAACCTGTAATTAGGCGATATGTAATTTTGCATTCGAATGTTGTGGTTTTCAACTTCTTCAAGTGTTGGATATATGTGCAATATATTTATAGCATCCTCTATTTTAAGTTTAGTGAGTCTAGTTTTAAGGATACCAACATCTTCATTAGTTACACATCCAGTTCTAATTCTATTCAACATATCAGCATACATTGTGTCACTGGATTGGCGCATATTCTGAGTAAGAAAAAAGGGTGTAAATATATGCCAAAGCTGATGATTAAAGAAGCAGAAATTTTCACCAACTGGTCTTAATTGGAAAAAATCGCCCACAGCAATTACATTCAAACCTCCAAATAAGTTGTTGTTATTCATAATTTCTGTCAAACGTCTATGAATGAATTCAAATGTTTGGCACCCTACCATACTTATCTCATCAATAATAATGGTATGTATGTTTGTAAAACTTTTCCTCAACTTTTGTATCATTCTATCTGATAACTTTCTGTAAGCATTTTCGTATTTATGTCGAATAGGTAAGCATAATGCAGAATGTATAGTTCTTCCTTTGATGTTAAAAGCAGCTACTCCGGTCGGTGCTGTCAAACATACAGGATCAGTGCCGTATCTTTTCAGTGTACATGCCCTTATCCATTGTGCAAGAATTTTAATCAAGAAACTCTTACCAACACCACCACCACCTGATACAAATATTCTGAAGTTTAACTGATGCTGAAAGCAATTTTTAATGTAGTCAAATACCTTTCTCTGATCAGTTGTCAACTGAGATAAATCATTAAGGAAATCTGTAGAACTTGAATTGAGTACTCTTACTTCATGCCAAGTGGCATTTTCCATTCCAGTATAAGCAATGCTTTCAGAAATATTTTCATCATTAGAATATTCAACAAAATCATGAAAACTGTTACTATCAACATGGATACTTTCATCAACAGAACAATGGAGTTCATGTTCATCATCTTCATTTTCAGCTGATGGAATAATGTTGCCGAACATTTCCAAATTAGATAATCTGACAGCTCTTACAGCATCGTCAATATTTGGATTGGAAAAGCAAGATGTTAAGGCATCACTGTCCATTAAATGAACTTTTGCAATAAATGCTGCTCTACTTTTTTGATGTGGATGTATCAGTTCATGAAAATTTCGATGTGGCAAATAGGTTACAAGTAGTCCAAAAAAATAATCATCTGTATTAAAAGGAGAACATACAACACGTACAGCAGCTTCCTTCTGTCTTTGTAAAATACAATGAGAAGACCCAGGAATTTCAATCTTGTTTTTGGATTTGCATGATTTATTTAGAAGTATCTTGTACTTTCTACAAAATGTAAATAAACACATATTAGACAATATCTCAGGTCGTTTGTGATAATGGTCATATATGTTGTCATAAAATATATCCGTACTGTTACATGGAAGACTCTCAACATGTTCTTTGCTCCTTAAACGTTTGTATTGTTTATGAGGAGGAAAAGCATATAAAGTTACTGTGGATCTTGTATTCCAAACTAATTGCAAATGGCCTATTCTATATGCTGCTTCCTGTGCCGAAAGAGTCCTCGTTTTTAACACACACATACCTATTTTAAAAAGTCTTGTTCTTAAATTAACTGATGAAGAAGCTAACTGCATCTCTGACATTAAATTTGAAAGTGATTGACGTAAAACATCTGGTTCAGCCTTGCATATATAGGAACAAACATAGTATGCTACACCATATGGGCCTCCAATCATCTGCAAATCCATATTTGCTTGCCAGTGCCTTAGTATTGTGGGATTATATGCATTTATCATTACGTCATTTTCTCTGCGTTTGGTTTCATAGAACTTAGTTTTTTCACTTCTTACATCAATATCAGAAATTATTCTAGTTTGTTGACATATTTTATATGGGAAATTAAATCTACATTTACCACGCCTTTGGCAAACAGGTCTATGCTCATGCTTTTGTAATTTTGTCACCAACTTGTGTAGTTCAGGGTCATGGGTCTTGGATGGTATTACTGTATGAATCACATTGTCTATGTATTTTATGATATCATTTCTATCATTTGCATTCAAGAGAGTTGGTGCATTTTCTATCCAAAGAAAAATGTGTAGATGGGGGCTTCCCCTAGCCTGAAATTCAACTCTTGCAAAATAGTCTTTAATTTTACCAAGAGGCTTGCTGGGTCCATTCAAAACATTCTTGAGTAATGCTTTCCACCTTCTTTCAAAGTGGATTGCAGTGAGTAATGGATCTTTTTGTACATCATAAGGTAAGGATGATGAAATAATATCTTGTCTTCTGGACAACTGAAGTGTCATTGCCAATTCTGTCCAATGGTAATCATTTGCAGACAACGTCATAAATAAGGTTGGTGGACCAAAATTTCTAATAACTGCCAATAAGTTTAAGAGGGTTGTTTTCCAATATGCAACTGTTCCACGTATTTGTTTCATAAACATGTATGAATTTTCATTTACATCATATCCTGATGGCGTATTCAGATCACCAGCAGTAATAGGTTCACTGTGTAACGTGTTTGTTTTACATATTCTTGTATATACTGAAATCAATTCAGACAGTTTATTTCTTTCCATCATATTAACAGCATTTAGTAGGTAACTCACATCTTTTCTCCACCTTGAATCAAAATTGTATAATCTTGCTTTGTAGTATTGTAGGAGCGATAATTTCATTTCCCTTTCAGAAAATAAACCATTTTTACCATATGGGAAGAGCCAAGGGAAGGTTAATTGCTCAATAAATTTATATTTGAAAAAATCAATGGGTTTAGATTTTTCATCAATCAAATATATTGCCTTTTCAGGGGAGGAATATATATTCTGCTGCTCATAATCACACATAACAACTCCACTTTCAGTAATGTTTATTCTACCTTCTTCAGATGTACATGTATCATTCAGTATATCTAATATCTTTACCTCTGAATATAATCGATTATTGTCAATCAACCATTGTAGTGCATTTTTTACTCTGGTTGCATTAAACAACCTATGCTTATTAGTTTTGGAAGATGTAGATACTGTGCATATGTAATGATTATCTTTAAGTGCACGTGGAAGTTCGTTTGTAAAAGTTGCGGTATCAAGAGGAAAATGAATTGCAAACCCATGTTGTGCTAGTTGTCCTACTGGTTTACCAGGTAAAAGTAATAAGGTGAAAAACACATTTACTTGTGAAATCAATTGCTTTTCAACTAGGCTTAGGTCTTTCAGTTGCCACGGAACTTCTCCTGGATCCATTTTATTCATAAAAGATAGTGGTGGCATTTTTGTATTTGTTAATTTATTATTGCATGACCAGCATAAGATATCCCCAATACTGACAAGACATTGATCATTGCTATATTTAGACATTTTTATCTGGTCTTGAAATAAGAAAGTCTTACACGAAGTACAAACATATTCAGGAATGCTTTCTATGTAGGACTGAAAACCAATATTAATACCACTATCAATATGTTTTGTCCTGTTTGTGTTGTTTTCACGTATAGTAGGTAATGCGTTTTTTAATCCATCTGTAGTTTCCATTGGAGTGCTTACTTGTAACTCATTAACATGCACATTTGGTGACATGCTACATTCTTTGTAATTATTTGTGGGCATTTCCTCATAATTTTTATTGGAGTAACTGTGGTCATGAGATATGTCGTTTAGGTCATTATTCGCTATATTACTGCAAAGAGGAACAGCAACATAAGGAACATCACATAATGTGTTCGAAACCTTATCAGATCTTAAACGGGTGTTATTTTTACCTGTAGCACACAAGTTATCATTTTCTGGGTTTTCACTAATCAGACTGCTTGCTTCCTTGTAACAATGGTAGTAACTATGGTTATGCAAAATGTCTGCCACATCATTTTTTATAGTATGTGTACATGAAACCTCCATTTGTTCACATGAAGTGGGATTCCTTTGATATACATTTACTGTATGGTTATGATCATTTTGGAAAGCAACAATAGGTATATCGCTATAAGTGTTATCAACATGCATTACACTTTCTGTGCAAACTCTTAATGGTCTTTTCTGTACAGATTTACTTGAATGACTAGCTTTATTAGCATTAGAATTGTTAGTGCAGTCTATGTTTAAGTTTGGATTGAGAGATTTCAGAGTTCTCATAATTACTTCATCTGGTAAATCCATTGTGTAAAAGCAATCATTTTCATTTAAATTTGTTTTTTTTTGCGTCAAAATTTTGTTGGGAAATATTTTTACTTTGTGAAAGCAAATTTAAATTATCAGCTGATTCATTTCGTCTCCATTCCCTTTTCAAGTTGTCCTGATTGTCATTGCTATTTTCTACACTTGACAAGTCAATTGTTTCATTTGCTTCAAAATTTTGTTTGGAAATATTTTTATTTCGTGTATGAACATTTACATCATCCATTGATTTATTTTCTCTCCTTTCCAAGTTGTTCCGACCGTCATTGCTAATATCCACACATGACAAGTCAAACTGAAATCCTACATACATACTTTGCAAGTAATTTGTCAATTCAGCAAGGTTTTGAAATTCAAGTAATACAGCTGTGCCACGTTCATGAACTAAACCAAGTCCAGAACGTGCATGTGAATCGAAAACCAAAAACCTGTTCATACTATTTCTGTGCAATGCTATTGTTAAATCTCCAAATGTTCCAATAATTGAATCAGATCTTACAAATGCATGTGAAAGTGCTGTAAATAAATCATGTGTCCCCGATTCACTATCTGATTGTGCACCAACAATACCATAATACACATTGAAAGAAAATGATGCAGACACCCTTGCAGATAAACGACTTGATGTATATGAAGTAGGTAATTCATTGTGTGAGAGATAGCGGGGACGTTGGTAAAGACATAATCTTGTAACGATGTCGATATAACATAAGTGACCATCTCTAACAACATTGTCAATATCACCGGGCGACCACTGGGGAAAATTTGGCAAATTTATCGCCAAGTATATTAATGCAACAAATGCAATGGCAGTGCATTGTTGCCCACCAAATCTACCTGTAAAATAGGGAAAACCCTGATGTATATTTCCATTCCTAGCTTTCATTTTACCTACCCACGCTCTTTTTCTCTTTTGTAAATCAATCCTTCTTGTTTTGTTCTATGAACAGTGCGGTCCAAAAAAGCTTTTCAAATACACCGAATTTTACACTACTTCAAACGTTGTGATGACCAGAATAATTTTTGCGCGGGAAAAAGGTCACATGATTGACCAAAATATCATGTGATATACATTGCGGTCCAAAAAAGCTTCTCAAATACACCGAATTTTACACTACTTCAAACGTTGTGATGACCAGAATAATTTTTGCAGGGGAAAAAGATCACATGATTGACAAAAATATATCATGTGATATGAGGGTCATACGCAGGGAACTAGAAAATACTATTTCTGATTGCCCATTTCACGCCTTGCTTGATAACTAGAATCATCTCCTTACCTACATTGTTCGTTTACTTTCTTGGATTTATTTTATTCTTGTATTCTTTTACTTATCCAATACAAAAATGCTGGTTTCTCATTATCGAATGTCTGCGGGATTCACGTACACATTTTATCTATCAGGTCAGAGTTGTTACCATCGGTTCCTTTCCAACTTTGGTTTTTATTTATATTCCGATGATTAGCCAATCAAATCACCGATTACATATAACTTCGATGTCATCACCCAATGGAATTTCTTCATTTGTGTTTATCAAATTAAACATGGCGTGAATATCCTATGAAACTAAGAGCTTCGCACCGTGATGCGAAGCAATTATCGGTATATGATAATTTTGCGATTAAATGATGACATCAAATTGAAGTTGTTACTTTGAATACATGATTATTTAAGTGGTAAAAATGATAAATGATGATACTGGTTTTTGCACCCGTTTATAAAAGAACAATTTCAGCTGTTTCTACAAAGGGAAGACAAAACTGGGTTGACCCTCGAGTTACAACATCCATCATTCCAAGTGAAAATGAGTCATATTCTTGGTCAAAGTCCGAATCCAATTTTATCACGTGCAGCTACTGCAGTTAATTCAATCAGTGCAGTGGACAATTTGATATGTGGTCACAGTAAACGAATTTTTATACTGCAATTACCGCATTCTTAGCATGTATAAAGGGGTACGTATCAACCTAAGCTTTATACGTCTACTATGCATATAAAGATGATAGGCCATGCCTACTTGAGGGACTAATTTTTGCATATCCCAATTTCTCATGGTATTTTATTCCAAATTATTGACTTTGTTTTTAGAAATCCTCAC
This sequence comes from Botula fusca, assembly GCA_028566455.1. Taxonomy (NCBI): domain Eukaryota; kingdom Metazoa; phylum Mollusca; class Bivalvia; order Mytilida; family Modiolidae; genus Botula; species Botula fusca. Next base: position 844 of record JAOXYH010407761.1, on the reverse strand, counting down.
CTAACATAAATTTAAAGTTCTCGTTAAATAATCAATTGAAACAATTAAAAAATAGACCTTTCCCTCTACAGATTGCAGTATAAAAACAATATACGTGTAGTGTCTTTAAATATGAGGATTATTTGTATTCGGCACGAAACAGGGGAAATGCTCGGTAAACCTTGCATTTCCTCCGTGTTCTCAGTTTCATTTAAATAAATCTCATATTTAAAGACACAACACATATATTGTTTAAATATCACAACACTGGTCTAGTTGTAAAACTGTGGCGTTTGAGATTTCATGCTGGAGTCAAGAATCAATCAATCCTTAAACAAGAGTCTTTGTAATGGGGATTTTGATTGGTCAGTTCCCAAGTCTGAGTTGAAAATTTTTACAGCCTTCAGGCCAGACCTCATGGTCTTGACCTTTGAATATGAATCAAAAATCATCCAATCAAATGGGTAGGCATGAAATTTGTAAAGATTTAACACTTCACTATCGCTCAGTGTGAAATAATTATTACAAATTTCATGCCTGCTCATGTTTAAATAACCATAGGACATGACCTTCATGAAGTATTTTTTAATTTGAAGACAAATTTCTGTGTGTTGATTTTTTTTCTTTACTATCTGGATACAACTGAAGGTAGAAACTATCCAAATACAATGTAGTATCACTTCAAAAACGGAAGACATTTCTCATAGTTATAAATGCTTTAAATCCCAGGTTAGAGTCAGCAAAAACTACATGTTTGTACCTTCATAATTCTGTCACAATAAGTCAATACCGACAAAAGGTCATTCATGTCTATTTCAGGACAGGAGAGTTATGTAACAGATTAGCTTCAGATACACAAGTTTTA
>JAOXYH010406654.1:0-13367 GCA_028566455.1 Botula fusca | reverse complement strand
TTTGGAACATTCTCCTTTTTACAAAATAGTTTGATAACAGTTGTGGTCTTCCAAAGTTTTGGACCCTAGCATCGATGACGAGTAATTAATTAACAAATGTGCATATCCTATGCATAAAAATTGTATGAAATCTATCACACTTTGTTTCGCTACCTTTACGCATTTTCCGATATTTTTTCTGTTGTTTATGTTTTGCTTTTTGGGGGGTTTGGGTGTTTTTAATCCAGTTACCATCTGCATTGTTAAATTATTGCTATAACAACTTGATCAATTCTCATTTCCATCAATGAATATTTGTATGAGTTGGGTTAATGTTTGCGTATATTATGTAGATCGTTTAAATCATTATTTATCATTTATATAAAGCCACGTCTATTAATTTTGTATATTAACCTTTTCAACTATGAACTCTTTTAAATAAGGAAAGCTAGTCATGCATTTCCTTCGTATATACAAACTTCACCGGGTGAATTGAACTGATCATCTTATTTCCTAGTTTGATAGATATTTTATACCAAGTAAAGATTAAAAGCGGATTTTTTTTCGCAAATCAATATCAAAACGATTCCTTGACTGGAGTTTAGAGCAAATCAAAATGTGGATTTCACTATGTTGTATTATAACGTTTTGCCAAAGTAAGTGCGGAATTTGCTTTAGTCTTAATTTTTAATGACTGTTGATTAATTACCAGTATAAAAACAATACTTTGAAGAATAAACGTAGCATCTAGATTTTTTTCAGTATATATATATATATATATATTACTTTTAAGATGGTCATTTTGTTTAAATTGCACACTAATTTACAATTATGCCGATGAAAGATACACAAGCATATTATATACTGATCAGCTGCAGGAATTGACAGCCAACTTTAAAATGAATTACAGGTTTCTTATAATTGTAGGATATCTGTTAAAATATCGTTATCTGCGTGGGAAATTTTTGACAGAGCTACTTAAATTGTTCATCACCCAGCATTATCTTAGGGAGTCTGTATTAGTGACATTTCATGACAAGATTTGAAGCAAAAAAACATGTAAATTGGGCAGGTATTCAACCACAAAGAACCAGTGGGTTAAATTGAATTTTTTATTCCGAAGAAAGGTCCAAGCTTTCATCTTAAATTGAGCAAACGAGAATGGGATGGGAGAAATTGGTGAATTTAAAGATTATCAAAACTGGAAATCCATATATTCAGTACAATAGATATGAGAGGATGTCTCCAAGATTTATACTCTATAATAATTAGAAAAAGGACAAGTAGTCTTATGTAATTTGTTATCCAGTGATATTGAAAAATACTTCTGATATTTCGTTAGAACTAACTTTATTTTTAATGCAAATCTGGTTGCTCGAGTGAATTGCTCCGAATAGATTATTAATAAAATAAGCTACAAAAAGACCTTCCGACACATACTCCACCTTCTTTTTATTATATATTATTTAGAGTTTGTCTGTTCTATTATGTGGAGTGGTAGAACGTATCCCCGTGCTTGCGGTGTATGCGCTCATATTTTGTGGGTATTAGAAGATGCATTTTCTACTTGCAAACAAGAAATTATCTGAAATCGTGAACTTTATTATATTTTTGGAATTCAGCGTTCATTTTTAAATAACTTTCTCTGTTTCTCGTTTTTAAATAAAACATAAGAATTGATCATGTCTTTCACTAGCGTGTCTCGTGAAGTTTAATCCAGAAAAGGGCTTCACATGCAGTTAAATTTACCATAATGTTACACGTTGTTTATTTGTTATTTTATATAAGATGTGGGATGTTGTCTTACAGACACATAATATATTACAATCACGTAAGAACTATTGGTTTTTATTCGATTATCTTTCCAATATAAAATTTGTCATGAAATATAAATGACTTGTTTATGAAGTATATACATTTCCAATCAGTGTTGTGACGCTTCCTCATTTATTATGCATCTTATTGAATTTTCAAATTTTACTTATCGATTTTGTTTCAAATAACAAACACTTTTTAACACATTACTACACAACCGTCAGTCTCCATGACATCCCTTGTCCAAAATCTTTTTCTCACATTCAATCTCCCTGCACCTGGGTCGGTACTAATGGGCTCCGTCTACAGAAGGTATGCCCTGTCAATGCGGGTTATCCAGGTCATAATACGGAAAGCCTGGACGTGAACCATTATGGCTAAATCGACACGCTCCATGCAGAATAAAGATCCTTTCTATATATTTCGATAAAAGCAGGCCTCTGGGAGCCGTCTAGAAGGGAAAATTCCCAGCCATTATCTGTCCCTCCCCTTTACTTGTGTTAGTCAACACTCGTTGCCCCGGTTATCCCACCCCTTTATTTTTTCAAGATTTTTTTTTTTTTTGATTAACTTGTTCTCGTCCTAAATGTACCTGATATATTGCTTGTTGGACGTTACCCTCCCATTTATCAATCCATCAATCAATCATAATCACATTCAATCTAGGACACAAATCGAATCAGAAAAGACCCGTCATCCGTGTCTGCACACCTGCACAGCAAACCATAATTCATCGACCTTCACTCCTCGGTCAAATCCACTTGTGATGACGATAGTGCGTACATGTACAGCCGCATGTTGAGTTTGATATGCGAGTTAATGGCTGAAACCAAAACGCTAGAAATGTCAGCTTTTTTGTCGCAAAACAATACGAAGCTGAAGGAAAACTTCACGAAGAAAGGGCGAATATACATGTTTCACCATATGGACTATTTAAATACACCATCGACTTGTGTTATCGTTCGTCTTGAAAAACTGATAAAATATAATGTCAGAATGCATTTAGTTTTTGTCCAGATATTTGCAAGCTTCTTACTCATCTACCTATGTAAACAACATGCATTTTCCAGAGTAACTTAATGGTTTGATATTTTGAGGCAAATTTACTGTTAGACTATGGAGAAAAAGATAAATTCTAGACATTTTAAGCCCTTTTATTACAAGGTTTCTCTTACTTATCAGTCCTTATTCAAAAATATAACTGCTTTAAAAATTCATTCTGGAGGGCTAGGCATTGTATGTACAGTAAAATGTTTGAAACGTCTAGGAATAGATAGTCTTGATGATGTTGATCATTTAGATCCCCGTAATATATGTCAATTTAAATGACAGTCTTCAATTTTGTGAATGCTATGTAATATAGTCGATGTATATGTTAGAAGCAAAGCAAATTACAAAAAAGCAGACAAAAATGTATTTAGATACAAATAGAATCATCATGCATATAACTCTTCTTTAAAATGTTAAACAATTAAATTTCATCGCGTTGAAAACAAGAGCTTGCTTGTAAATTTTTATATCTACCGTTGTAGCACAAAGAACCATAGACAATAGCTATCAAAAAAGAGTGTACTCTATAATTGTTTAACGTCCTTTTAAAAGAAAGAAAAACAAAATGTGATACATTTCATACCGATTTTAATGCATGTGAAGCCTTTGACATCGGCAAAACATGTTTTTTGTAGTCACAGAAACTTAGATAATTTTATGTTCCTTATTTGTTGTGAAACATAACAATAGTATGTTTGAACCATAAGACGCACTTCGTAATTCTACATATACGTCTACAAAGTCAGTAAACACGTTCTTATGATAATTTTCCCATGAGAAACTGCTGATTTAAGTTGTATATCTGTGTCCCAATCAAGCATACTGTACAATCGATAAAACCTGACTACATGTATTTTAAATGAGATCCTATCCTGAGACTTCAAGTTGTCTTTTAAACCTCTATTAATTTTAATTAGTTACGAATGATCATGAAATGTTTGCAAAACGATTATAGGATAGAAAACGGGCAAAAAAAGCTACATCTGGAGTGAAAAAGTAAACCAGCAATTAACCCATCTTTAAACAGGGTAATAGAAACTTCATGTTTTTTTTCAATTATTTGTGATTTTTTTTGTGTATTTACTATCATAAATTTCAGTGACCACCATCATCTGCGCTTTGGATACTTATGCTCATAAATTCATCCTTCGCATTGACTACAAAGACCACATAATTGTTAAAAGAGCTGTTAATGGTACACACAATGATGAAACGACTGAACCAATACAGTCTACAACTCTATATAAGGACGAATCCACTACTACCCCAGTCACATCTCAGAAAACCACTATACCATACGAGAGTCATAAAACGGACTTAACAGCTACTCCAACGGCGGACAATGCTAAGCAGACGACAGAACCACAAGTTCTTTCAACAGACAACCAAGATCACTCGACAGAACCAGCAAATGTTACAATAGTAATATAAACTAAACATAAGTTAGAGGCATAATCTGTATTATATACTTTGAAAATATTCTTATGGTATTAGTTATAGCACTGGCTTATGCCCCCTTTTTTACTCCCTTCATGAAATAAAATAACTATTAAACAATTGGCATACTGCCAAAGACGTCAAGTTGTGAATGAGACAGTAAAATTGTAATTTTGTAAGGTAAAACTGTTAAAGTAATTTATATACAATTGTTACACAATTACACGATTCCTAAAGAATATGTTAATTCTTTTAAAAATTGTAATCTAACTAAATAAGTAAGCCGTAAATCTGACAATCTCATAAAGTTTATAAAGTAACGTCTTTCTATTCTAGGTGACAGATAGTCACATATATTATAGATCAAGAATACTGACAGATCCTGGGGGACATTACTGGAATGAGCTGCATGGGCATACGAAGCACGAACTCTCTAATGATTATTACTTAATGTTTTCGGTGAGTTAAACAGGTGTAACAGTTACACAGAACACATCAAATACGTCATCGTTTTAGTCAGATTTGAACAATAAAAAACTGCATTAATTACTTTTTTTAGCAGTACTTTACAAATGCTAATGTATGCAACATGCAGTCACGAAAATTTTAGACTGTGTAACATAATTGAAGAAGCTATTATTTTGTAGCTAATATTTGTAATTATTTTTATTGATTACTAATAATTTGTCTTGTCTAATACTAAAATGTCACGCTCTTGGAAGATAGTTTTATTTAGTTTTTTTTATATGTCTACTGTACCAATGATCTAGTTTCAATATATATTCGCTTGACAAGTTTTAAAATGTTATAATTTCACTCAAAAATCACTCAATATAACTGTATTTTTCAGTATGTGATGTTATCCTTCAAGTTTCCGTTTTACGGCCATCTGATTGATGAGCTGGCCATCACAACACAAGGTTTGCACATTGTTTCTCTCATCGTAACTTCGTCTTTGGTGAGAAGTGGAATGATGGTTGAAAACAAAGCTAAAGCAAAACAGAATTTTTTTTAAAAAATTGTAATATGTCGCGGTAAAAATGCATCAAGGTTTACTACTACAAAGTGTTTAACAGTAGACACAAGTGTATAAGGACATATTTCAATATAAATGACTGGATTACCAATGTTCATTATTTGTTGTCTACAGGGTTTCTATATATGAGTGAGTTCTCCCATCCTGATATGGACCATTCTTTCACACATTACCTTGCACCATTGATGGGAAACTTTGACACAATAGGAAATTATTCTGAGATCCTATACAAGGATTACGGTAATGTATAAAGATGAAATAAAGTATACAACTGGATACCATTAATTGGTATCGTTAATTTCACTGAATTGTCTGTAGCTGGTAAGATGTTGTTAGACATACATGCCTCATGTCACCATGTCACCTTAAAAGTAAAATTTTTCTACATATTGATTTCCTACCACATGAAATACTTTTCTATTATTCCCATTGTGGATTTTTATGCCACGAGTTTGAAAAAATAAACATTAGCTGAGTGATTCCAATCTGTGTTTCTCACTAGTTGTAGAACTATAGTTATAGACCAAACAGCATCTGACTTCCATATTACAGGGAACAGTTTTGTAGTAGAATGGAGGAACGTTGAACTTAACGATCAAAAGGAAAGTAAGTATATGTAATTGATTTAGCTGAAAAAGTCAGTCTTATAAACAAGGAAAATAGAAATTCTCAGAATCATATTTATATAAAAAAATCTTATTTGAAGAAAGTAAAAGATCGTGAAATTATAACGCTCGGTTAATATTTGTTTTATGTTAATTGCTTAATGGGCGTTTAACGTCGCGCAAGCAATATTTCAGAAATACTCAGGACGAGAACACGTAAATCAATCTTAAAAAAATCTTTTAAAATAGAGGAGGGTGGGATAACCAGGGCAATGAGTTTTGACTGCCACTGCAAAAACGAAGAGATGGGTAGGGCTGCAAATTTACCTTTCTGTATGGCCCACTCTAATCTAAATAGATATTTATCCCACATGGAGCGTGGCGTTCTCCACACAGTTTGTCCACTATGGTTCACGGCCAGTCTTTCCGTATTATGACCTGGCTACCCCGCATTGACAGGGTATTCCCCTATCCACCACCTTGGGGACGCGCCCTGACAGCTCTATGGACTTAGCCCTGTTGCCGAGCAAGGTACTGGTCATTTCAATAAATTGATTCATTATCTGAGTACATTAATTTCAGTGCCATGGTATTTAGTTAATAATACGTAAAATCAGAACTTAGAACTTGAGATTTTAAGCGTTTAAATCTAAATATATAAAGTATACAATGGTAAGCGTCTTTTAATAGTTTTCCTTTCTTTTAAATAGATGGAAATTATACATTCCAAACGACGCTTTTCAAAAATGGTACCATATTGTTGGCATATAAATCAGTGAGTTGATATTTCTTTTTGAATTTTGTAACTGTGTCGTAATTGATGTATTGAAGAAATCTAATATATTCGAAATATTTCTTGAAAAAATATTCTAAACGATTTTCAGCCAATTGAGATTGTCGTGTATTGAAATTTTGAATCAAGTATTTAACTTACTTATCAAATCAATACGATAAGCAATTAGTAGATAAAATGTCCTACAAAATGAGCTTCAGTGGAAGAAACCTTTGTCAGCCAATAAAGACACTACAAGGAAAAGTATTATCTTTGAATTTCAGATTCCAGAGACAAACATATCAGAAGCAGGATGGCCTGTTAAGATTGGTTTATCTGATGGATTTTATTATGATCTGAATACATTTTTTGGTCAGTACGAGTAAATAATTAGCTATTGAAATCAGCAATGAATTTTATAAAGAGTAAAAAACTGATTTTATCAGCCGGAAACAACATCTGAGTAAAGGTGCCGAAAACATAGGTTCTCGAACGATAAGGAACACTCCAAAAAGGAATCGATAAATACCACTGATAAAATGCATGTTACTATATAATGGAGTCAACCAACTATGAGTAATAAAAGGCCGAAAAATACAACGGATTATAAACCAGTGAGAATATCAAAAACCAACATATAAGTAAAAGAAAAATAAAACACGACAAAAGAAATTATAGCAGAAGCAATTTAAACTGTTCCAAAAACAAGTAAGAAAATAACTATCTCAGGTGATATGGGAGTTGAACGATTAAAGTGTACGTCATTAGTCAATTTGGAGAAACTGATGGATCTACATCAAGACAAAAAAGAGACTCCGGGACATGCACATGTAAGATATGGTGGGGAAACCTTATTTTCTGAGATGTTAACCAGTATAGGTCCTCATTTGTTGGGTATATAACAGTAAAATATGGCACTAAGTGATGGAAATGGGTAATTTAAAATATGGCTTCTAAAGATGTTAACAAATATCCCGTCCTCAAAATTCTTTGTTCAGTGTTGGAGCCGGCACATGTAAGATATGACAGGATAACTATTGATTTCTGAAGTGTTAACCAACTGCGGTCCTCCAGTTCTTGGGTAAGCGATGGAACGGGCACGGGCACATTTAAGATATGACAGGTTAAAACTTGTTTTCTGAGATGATAACTAATGTCTACCCCAAATTCTTCGGTAAGTGAGAGAAGAGGTAAATCTAAGATATGGTGGTACAAACCTTATTTTTTGAGAAGTCAACCAATTTCCCGTCCTCAATTCTTTGGTCAGTGATGAAACAGTTGAATACATAAAAACCTGTTGGCTGAGATTTTGACCACAATATTGTGGGATTAACCTTCTTTTCTGAGATGTTAATATCCCGCCTCAAATTCTTTAGTAAGTGATGGAACAGGCACAACTAAAATATGGTCAGGAAAGACTTTATTTTCTGAGAAATTAACCAATATCCTGTCTCCAGTTGTTCGGTAAGTGGTGTAACAGGTGATGTAAGATGTAGAGGGGTAAACCTTTATTTTTTTAGATGTTAACCAATATCCCGCCTCAAGTTCTTCGGTAAATGATGGAACAGGTATATCTAAGATATGGTGGGGTAAAATTGTTTTCTGAGATGTTAACCAATGTCTCCAGTTGCTTGTTAATTGATGGAACAGGTACATGCAAGATTTAGTGGGATAAACCTTATTTTCTGAGATGCTAACAAATATCCCGCTTCGAGTTCTTCGGCAAGTGATGGAAAGGCATAACTTTAATATGGTAAGGTAAGTGATGGAACACGTATATGTAAGATATGGTTGGGTAAACCTTTTTGAGATATTAACATACATCCTGCCACCCGTTTTTTGGTAAGTAAGAAACAGATACATCTAAGATATGGTGCGGTAAACCTTATTTTCTGAGACGATAACCAATATCCCGCCTCCAGATCTTCGATAAGTGATGGAACAGGTACATCTAAGACATGGTGGGCTAAACCTTAGTTTCTGACATGTTAACCGATACCCCGACTCCAGTTCTTCAGTAAGTGGGGGAGGAGACACATCTAAGATGAGGTGTGGTGAATCTTATTTTCTGAGATGATAGCCAATATCCCATCCTCAATTTTCGGTAAGTGACAGAACAGGCACATCTAAGAAAAGGCGGGGTAAATCTTATTTTCTGAGCCAATATTTCGTCCTCGGATAAAACAGTTGAATACAGTTGAACATCTAGTAAAATCAATACAGAAAAATAATTCTTTAAGATGCCACTTATGATGAACAACTCATCTGAAATAGTAGATCTTTACTGAATCTTATAAAATCAGACTTTTTGTGCCTTTGTAAGTTGTCTGTTTTATATTTTCATGACGGCTTCACGTCGAAACAGCATCTGTGCACATTTGCTTGAAGGAAAATTGCAATACCCACCCTTACATTTAAACCTATCGACTGTACATAGATCACTTTTCGTTGGAATCAGAAGTTCTTGATGCACCAGTAACTTTGAATGATATGTAATGGACATAAATTTGGTTGATTATTACATAATAATTCATGCATAGCATTATTTTAATCTGGTCTTTCATCACTGAATTCAAATGCCATGTCTGTTGCGCAACTGGTACATATAATATTTTTTGAAATTTGCAAATAATAATATTGCAAAACACCTCTTGAACCTTGTAAAATAAAACCATTGAAGAGAGCAGAGATAATTCCTCATGCATAAATCTCTACTAGTAATATTTCACTTTTCTTGAAACGCAAAGCAAGGTATCACAAACTTCATAAACCTCTGCAATATTAAATATCTGCAATACATAGCATCTTTGACTTTATATAAAAGATGGAATTTTACTTTTTTCACAATACAAATGAACACAAAATCATCACAACTGGTATATAGTATGTATGTACAGTTAAACTTGAAAGTTTTGGTTCATTATCCTAAATAATTTGATACAGTAAAAAATGTCGGATGAATTCTGATTCTGTACAGAGCCTTGATATCAATATACTACTATATTTGCAGGAGTTATACGATATATCTTCAGATATCATACTGTTTCCTTCAGTTTAGCCAGCCTTGAAGAGAACTCTGTTATAATTTTAGATCCCTTTCCAAGTAAGTTGTAAAGTGGGTATTTTGTAGCTTGGTTGTGTAGCAAAAGGATAACTTCCCGAAGTGGTGCACACTAAAATTTTACATGAACCTAGTTTCATCACACAGGATACTTAATCACCACTATCAGCGATGATGTAATAAATTTTCAATGTTTACATATGAAGCAAAAACACACATAAGTAAAACATATTTCTTATTTAAATGGACGTGCAAGCTTTGCATCCCCCATTCTGTTAGAATGCATTGTACGACTGCAAACAAGTTTTGAAATTTCCGCCTATTTGTTTACGAGTATTAAAGTCCTAACATCTAGATCAAACTGGTGAACTTTTTCAAAGAACATTTAGAATTTGTGCCATTAGATCCTTCCTTTAACGTAACAATAATATTCAAGTTGTATAATTTTCAGCGTGCAATCTTGCCACCACATGTGACCAATGCACAGTGCTAAACACAACCTTTGACTGTTATTGGTGTCATTCAATATCACGATGTTCTGACGGTATTGACCGGCATAGACAAAGCTGGATAGATTCACAGTGTGATACAGAGGTAGGGGGATGTATAAATACTTTACAGGATCAAAACTGGTCACAGAAACTGTTACTCTCCTTATGTTCTTGACGCCACTACATGTTTTGTAAACCAACCGAAAATGTGTAATTTATTTAGTTTTATTTATTTATCATTTTATGCGAATCTGATATGTCTGAGAAATACAGTATATAAATCTTGAAGAGATCAATTTATATATTAAAATCTTTTTTTCTTCAACATAGGCAGTATCTACGCCAGATTTATGTAGTTCGATTCAAAATGACCAGGCTACCACTAAAAAGCCGGACAACCCCGAATTCGTTTTTACATCAGATAATACACAGGTACAACGATATATTTTTCTTCCGTTTCTCGAATAATTTCCATAATTTATAATACTATTACTTTCAAAGATTGAGTGTAATTGGCAGTCAATAGTGTTGTATAGATTGACAAAATCTGTGATTTAATATTTCCAAAAACTATTGTTTCTATTTTCTGATGATTTATGTGTGGCAATTGGTGACTGCTTGAAATAAGTGCCGTTTTGTGATAGCTGTAGATGTTTTCATTATTCAGTGCTACATCAACTGATTATAATTATTGAAATGATAAATAAGTTTTGCTATTTTGGTATAATAATCAGATGAACTAGTTTATTATGTAAAACATTCGCTGTAAACTTTTGTAATTTTTCTATTTTATTCTTCGCAAAATTAAATGTCGGATCTTGTTTTAGGATACGGGAAAGACAGGGGCGTCTAAGTCGAGAGAAGGTAATGATAACAAGAAGACTGATAATTTCTACTTTTGCATTACAGTGCTTTATTTGCTTTCTACACATTGTCTTTGAAATAAATCGATTTTTTACGAGTTTCCTATTGGTATTCAGTTTATCCGATTTTCAAGTAGACGAATATTTTAACCTGCAACTACTAGTAGTTGTTTTGATCATTATTTCATCGTGAAGAATTATTACTAGGGGCAATGTAGTTTGATAGTTATATTTAGTTTTTGAAATAAAAATCTGTTGCTAAAGCTATTTATCCGTCGGTCATAATACATTGTGATTACATGATGCCCTTTTTTGTTTTTAAGGTTCGAAAAAAATAGCCGTGATAGTCGTACCGATGGTTTCGGCTGTTGTACTAATAGTGGTTTTTGTAGTAGGATGGATAATTTATGCAAGAACACACCCAAATACTAAATCTGGGAGGTGGCTTATTGAGGTGAGATAATTCTGAAAAGTATTTTATGGACTTCACAAGTTACGGGAACTTTCATATTATGCAGAAGTGATGTTCTGATAGCTTCTGATTGACTTAAATTCAGCATTTCGTATTTGTTTCCCTTATGTAAGAATTGTACTACATTTACCCAAAACACGAGTCAAATAAAATGTGTTCTGTAAATATTGCTATGCCCTTACTTGACTACACGGAGATATCTTTGCGTTCTCTGAATATATCGGAGGTTTAGTCTTCTTTAGTTTCGACCCAATTCTACCTTATTTTTCTATTTATCAATCTACCATGAAACTAAGTGGGAAGACCGTTATTGTATGATCTACATCAAATACGTCGGTTTGACAAATTTTTCATGTACACGTTTTATATATACCAGGGATTGTTTGTTGTGTGATGTCAGTATGTACAAAATGTAATTAGTGTATGAATCACCCAGCTCATGGCACAGTATAGCCAGTTTGCTCTAACATATGTCCAGGACTATATGTTAGGAAGTGTAAAGCTCGTTTAAGTATAATTCGCTGGCTTAATTTCAAAAGCTTGGCAAGATGAGCTATGTACAAAAATGTGGGTGATGTTTTCGCTGCATTTCAGATAAAAAGGATCTTCATTTGTACAACATTTCCGGTGAGTTTCGAAAATGAATATTTAAAAAAAACATTTTCTATTTTCAGCATCGACCAAGTAAACTAAAGGAAAAATTTTCTAATGTCAGCTTCCACAAAGACTCGAACACGGGAGACAATGTTAGAATTGCTTCAAAATATGAGACAGAAGATAATTCCTCAGTTGCTTAAAGAGCCGTCATTTGTCCTATGGTTACATAAATCAGAAGAATTTCTCTGCTGGTTTATAGGGCTGTTTTTCCCTATGCACACCGTTATCTGTGTTGTATAAAAATGTTAGTTCTGTTTGTTTAATATACAAAAATATCTGGAAAACATGTCAGGTCAATAACTACAAAATAGGAAACTAAATAATTTCTCAGATAATGTTTTAAGCGAGTTTTTTCAAAATTTGAAAAAGGCGTGTTGGCTTCCCCATATGTAAAATATGATGAATACTGTTAAATCTAAATATGCAAAGTAATTATCAGCTACTTGTGTTTTGCAATGCAAAAGAACTCAAAGGTTCGCATAAAAATTGTCGCCTTGTCCAAATAAGAAAAGCGAAAGAAGATTTCTTGGGCAATTGTCAGCTATTCCAGAAATTCAAATATTCTAGCTTTGACATGTACACATATGCAAGAAATGAATAAACTATTTCTTATTGTCTCACATACAAACTAAAAATAATAATAATACAAACCTTCCAGATGCTAAATGAAACGTTGGTTATTCTCAACAGTTCTAGAATATATGAAAGAAAATGAGACTTACATTCGACATGCCAGTAAAAAGGGTTTGATATACAGAAACTTGAAAAGGCTGGGTTTTATTGCAGTTTATCTGAATAATTCAAGTCATTCAGAAATGAACGAAACCTCGTATTAATATTTCCTTTCACGCCATATTTCCATTTTCCAGAGTACAAATTGGTAATATTGAATGAAACCGTTACTTCCTTTGAAGGAAAATATGTTTTACTTATTTTTTCGAGTTTGCCTTCGGAATACCATTTACCCCTATTGTGGGGAAGTAAATTAATTTGTTCTTGCCATGTAGTGTATAGTTTATTTTTATTAGTTATTTATTTTCAAATGATTTATCTTTCTTTTTAGCTCACCTGGCCCAAAGGGCCAGTGTGAGCTATTGCCATCACTTTGCGTCCGTCGTCCGTCGTCTGT
>JAOXYH010405549.1:0-14355 GCA_028566455.1 Botula fusca | reverse complement strand
ACCACTTAATTATCCAGCGGCCGCCAGATAATTATGTGGCGACCGCCACATAAAATATTTTCACCACCTGGCACTAACGGGCTTCCGTAGTATCAAACAGTTGGCAACAATTTTATAGGAATGTAGTTTTTGAGATGCATTTTCTAGTTGGTTAAATTGGACATTTAAGTTTGATTTCTACTGAACCTACATAGTGTATAACTTTTGTAGCCAGGTGGAGGTTAGGCAAATAATTTGTGACGTGACATGTTGTTGTTGCTAGTTGTTTATTTGGTCATTAAAAAAGGTGGTAGGTATTCCTGTGTCAAAGGGCCTAGGTACAAAATATTGTCTACAAAACCATTATCGATTTCTTCCGGTCTATCTAAAAAACTAAACATCAACAAAATAAAATACAGACGGTAAATCCGGAAAAATAGATGAAAATAACGAACTTGTGAGCAATAAAAAATTACATAAAAACATATCAAAAATACACCTGCTCGCATTCACCCCTGCTTAAGGTTGTAGCGTCCTCGTTACGATACTCAAAAATATAAAACGTACCAAAGTCATAATAAAACATGTAAAACATATTTACATAAATGATAGAAAACCAATATTTCTTAACCAACAAAATATTTCTCAAAAACTTGACTAGAGATAATTCTCACAAAAATTATTAAAAAATAAAACATTTATCAAAGTTAAATGTAAAATACTTCTGAATTTTTTTTTCAAATGTCAAATGTAAATATTCAAAAACAAGAATTAAGAAAAACACATGAATGAGTTTTTTTTTTCATCAAATCATGAACAATCATGAACAACCTTGATTAGAACATGTTCAGTAATACAGTTAAATCAAATCACACGTAACAATAGTAAAATCTGAATGTCTAAAGCAAAACAATTGTTCTACACTGCTGTTCTTGGTTCGTGATGCACATTAGAATGTTTACCAATGTTCGATCACGTTGAACGTCTTAACTGTCTATATCCATTGTATCCAACGGCAGCTGTATCTTCATCAGAGCTACTGTCACTGTCAATTTTGAACTTGCACACTTGCAAATTCTTCCTGTTCTCAA
Source organism: Botula fusca (assembly GCA_028566455.1). Taxonomy (NCBI): domain Eukaryota; kingdom Metazoa; phylum Mollusca; class Bivalvia; order Mytilida; family Modiolidae; genus Botula; species Botula fusca. Next base: position 13,285 of record JAOXYH010405549.1, on the reverse strand, counting down.
CGCGAGATGGTCCAGATTTATCAATAGGTTAGATCAGATAAATATGACGGTTAGAGTCGAGACATTTGACCACTTCAAATTGTTTAGACTGCCATTTATCCTGGATTTTATTTCTCCCTCGTACTCTGTTTCTGATCAGAACACGAGTTCCGACTTCTAATTTATGATCAGACACTTTGGAACTTTGAGCATTCTCCTGAGAGAGAGCTTCTTTTCTAAGGTGCTCCCCTGCTTTTTCATATGCAGTCCTCATTCTTTTTAAATATTCGGAAACATACTCTAGTCTATCAATGTTATCCCTGTCTTCTTCGAAATCAAACAGTGAATCAACTGGTAGTCTTGGCTGTCTACCCATCATTAAGTAAAATGGAGAAAATCCCGTAGATGCATGAACTGTTGAGTTGTATGTGAAAAGTATTTCGGGTAGATAATTTGGCCACTGCTGTTTCTGTTTTGGTGTCAAAGTCCCGAGTAAGTCATGTAAAGTCCTGTTGAACCTTTCACAGTACCCATTGCCTTGCGGATTGTAAGGCGTTGTCCTGGTCTTTTTAATGTTATAAATTTTGCAAAGTTCACTTATGAGTTCAGATTCGAAGTTCCGTCCCTGATCGGAATGAATTTGTTCAGGTATCCCATAGCGCATAAACCAGGACGAAACGAGTACTTTTGCTGTGGAGGTTGCGGTTTGATTTCGTGTTTAAATTGCAGCTGTAAATTTCGAAAATACATCCGTTATCACCAAGACATTTTCTCGACCATCACTTGCTGGTTCTAGAATAGTGAAATCGATGGCAAGAATCTCGTTTGGTTTGTCAGCTAATAGATGACTCATCGGAACGGATATACGTGGACACGGCATCTTAGCAACAGTACAACGTTCACAAGTCTTGCAATAGTTGTCAACGTCCTTGAACAGTCCTGTCCAGTAAAATCTTGAACGGATCAGATTTGTTGTCCTTTCGATTCCCTGATGGCCAGGTTGTTCATGTAACATTTCTAGCACTTGCTTTTGTAAGATTTCTGGTACAACAAATTGATGTAATTCACCTTGACACGGATCGAGAACTTTTCTATAAAGAATTCCATCTTTGAAAAACATTCGTTCTCTTTGTCGTAGCATAGCAATAACTTTTGGAGACTCTTTGATCCTCTCGCTTGACGATGGTTTCCTTTGTTCATTGAAATAGATAAAAAAATGTCTAATAGTGTTATCGTTTTCATGCATAAACTTGATGTCACTTTTACTATAGCTTGGTAGCGCACTAATTTGGTCACATAACGCTTCTAATATCTCATTCTTTTCAGAAAGGTAATGTTCTCCCCTGATTTCGTGTTCAATGGATTCTACAGTTTTCTGGTATGCGACAACACGTAAATCGGTCAGTATTTCAGTTGTGTAATTTGGCAACCGTGACCAAGCATCTGCAGCTCGGTTCAATTTTCCAGATCTATATGTAATTGTAAAATTGAATTGCGCAAGCTGTGCTTGCCATCTTTGTTTCACTGCTCCTAGTTTTGCACTAGATTGTAAATACGACAAAGGATTGTTGTCTGTAATGATTTCGAATTTCGAGCATAGCAAATAGTCTTTAAACTTTTCGGTAACTGCCCATTTAACTGCTAACAATTCTAACTTAGCTGAGCTATAGTTAGCGTCATTCCTCTCCGATGGTCGTAATGTTCGACTGGCATAGGCTATTACACGTAATTTGTCATTCTGCTTTTGCATCAAAACAGCTCCAAGTCCTTTGAAACTAGCGTCTGTTTCTAAGATAAAATCGGTCTTATAATCAGCATATCCAAGTACTGGCGACTAAGTTAAATTTCCCTTTAGCATTTCAAATGCATCTGCACATTCCTTGTCCCATGACATTTGCAGCTGTTTATTTGATTTAGAAGTGCTTTTCTCTTTGTTACAAACACTAATCAGATGATAAAGTGGTCTTGCCATTGACGCAAATTGTGGCACAAATCTTCAATAATAGCTTGCAAAGCCTAGAAAGGAACGCAGATCTTTCAGTGTTTCAGGTCTTGGCCATTTTTTGACTACTTCAATCTTTTCAGGATCTGTTGCAACACCTTCTGATGAAATAATATATCCAAGGTATTTTACTTCTGATTTGAAAAAAAATTACATTTCTTTCCCTTTAATTTTAGCCCATGTTCCTTTAAACGTGTGAACACCCTATCCAAACGCTCGATGTGTTCTTCAATCGTCTTTGAGTAAATAATGAGGTCATTCAAATATATCAATAGAATTTGAAATACACTGTCATTAAAAATGTGCTGCATGAGTCTTTGAAATGTTGCTGGACTGTTACATAGTCCCATTGGCATCCTTGTGTATTCATAAAGTCCAAACGGTGTTACGAATGCCGTTTTCTGTTGATCGTCAGTGTGCATTGATATCTGATGGAAACCGCTAGCTAAGTCCAATGTACTGAAAAATTTAGAAGAGTTTAAGGCATCCAATGACTCATCGATCCTCGGAAGAGGAAATGCATCTCTTACAGTTCTCAAATTTAATTTTCTATAATCAACATAGAGCCTTATTGACTCGTCTTTCTTTCTCACGACTAATATCGGTGCAGCATATGGACTTGTACTCTCCTTAATAATGTTCTTATCAAGAAGTTCCTGTATATGTTGCTTGACTTGAGTATACTGGCTTGGTGGTATTCTTCGGTGTGGCTGAGCTATAGGTTTATCGTCAGTTAAGTTAATTTTGTGTCGAACTGTTGTACAAAATCCCAAGTCGGTATCATCTGTTATAAACACATCTTGATGTTTGACAAAAAGGTCATGGATCATTTGTTCTTCTGTTTTAGTGCAGTTTAAATGTGAAATGTCAGGCATCGCTTTCGGTTCAGAAACTTCACTTGAAATGACCTCATGCTTAAGTACAAGTCTCTTCATTTTCATCAGTTCTAAAAAATTCTATTTCAGTGTTTCTACTGTAAACACAGTCAACCTCCCTGATGATTCCAACTCTTGTATTTGGTTTTAACCATAGGTCGGTTGATTTGACATTAGCCACTCTAACCGGATATCTATTTTGACTTGATTTACAGACAGATTCAACTAAAATCAAATCTCGATTCTTCGATAGTGGTTCGATGCTTATAGTCTTTTCTAATAAATATTTCTGGTTAGGTCCAATTACATTGATGACACTTACTGAGTTAGCTGGTATGCAGACATCTGAGTTTCCAGCGACTCTAGCAAATCCTTTTATGTCAGACTGACCACAATCTTTAAATGCCGAAATCCGGTTAACCATTGTTTCATCTCCTTTAATTTGTTTTAAGTATGATGGCCCCATTTGCTTTTGTAGCAATTCCGCGCATTGGGATATAACATTCATTCCAATCAAACCAGGAATATCATTTCTCTGTCCTCCTTGAACATCTTTGACTATCAATATACCTCTATCTTTGACTGTTTTATTAATCGAAGGGACAAATATGTCTGTTTCAACATACCCAATATACGGGATCTCAAGGCCATTGGCTGCTCTCAGATGTAACCAGGTTTTATCTTTATTCAGTTTCAGTTTTGGAAGCAATTGTTTATTGAAAAATGACTCAGTAATGGTACTAACCATCGAACCAGTATCCAACAGGCAATTTATAATAGTTCCTGCAATATTCAATTTAACAGTAGGACATTTTGCAACAGTTTTCTTGAACATCCCGGACGAGCCTATTCCTTGTCTTCCACCCACTGGTGGGCTCGTTGCAGTAGGTTGCGGTGGTTTAAATCTTTTTTCGGCAATCTACAGTTTCGCTTGATGTGTCCTGGCTTTCCACAATTGTAGCATTTAAAGTCTTCACTCTTTTTCATTGTTTGCTTCTGTTCTTTCTGGGCTTTTAAAGTTTGGATCTCTCATTTGACACTTTTCAATTCTGTTTGCAAGTCTGACAGTATTTTTGCCAAGTCAGTGCCAGTGGCTGCTGCATTTCTAGCTTCCGTTGCATAAACAGGTAGATCGTCATAATCATCATTTGGTTTCTTCGATGTTTTCTCATCGTCCTCCATTAACAGGTTTGCTTCTTCCCGCAAGTCAGTAAATGAAATCTCAGGGTGACTCCTGGTCCTCCGCTTAAGCTCTCTCTTTAACCAAGTTGGCCTGACATTTTCTGCAAATTGATTTCGTAAGACGGTGTCACGGTCAGTTATTCATTTTGGGTCTCTTTTACAGATTTTGTCCAATTTACACATCAAAAGATGCGAAAATTCTTGCAGGGACTGGTTTTCCAACTGTCGGCAAACGTAGAATTCTGACAATAATTCTGTTATTGTTCCCCTTTCGCCAAATACCTCTCTTAATATGTCTAGAACATTTTTTGGGGTTTTCTTCTCTGATGTTGGCCTGTATCTTACTTCTTCCCGTGCAGGTCCTTCAAGATGGAATTTACTTTCTCATCGTCTGAAGTTGGTCTACTCTTTAGTGTTAACTCAACGTCTTCAGCAAATTCTTCAATCGTCTGAAGGTCTCCTTTCCTACCGGAAAATTTGTTGATTTTTCTCTCCCTCTGTGTGAATACTACCTTTGGTTCGACTGTTTCCTGTGCTATAACTTTAGCCAATCTTAATTTCACAGCATCCAGTTCCTTCTTCAGGTCCTTGACTTCTCCTTCTGCCATCTTGAGTTTTGTTGTCGTTGTGCTCTCCGTCTACCACCTTTAATTAATCATGCTCACAAATATCCTGTCTACGACGCCATATGTGGCCAGGTGGAGGTTAGGCAAATAATTTGTGACATGACACATTGTTGCTAGTTGTTTATTTGGTCATTAAAAAAGGTGGTAGGTATTCCTGTGTCAAAGGGCCTTGGTACAAAAATTACATTTTCCTTTGTCTAAAAAACCACGTTATCGATTTCTTCCGGTCTATCTAAAAAAACTAAAGATCAACAAAAATAAAATACGGACGGAAAATCCGGAAAAATAGATGAAAATAACGAAACTTGTGAGCAATAAAAAATTACATAAAAACATATCAAAAATACACCTGCTCACATTCTCCCCTGCTAAAAATGTAACGTCCTCGTTACTACACTTATTTAAAAATGCATTTAAACATCATAAAAATTGTAAAGTACAAAATAAGCATATGCCCATAACATTGCATATAAAAAAATAAAACAACTGTAACAGAAACGTTACATAAAAGAATACTGTCAAACTATTGAGATTCTCTGTGTAAATATGTATAAAAATTGAAGGAAAACATCATCAAAATAAATTTTAAAACTAAAAAAGTACAAAAGACCACACAATTAGTCTTAAACTATTAAGCATCTACTATTCAATTATGACTAGAACTTGATATATCAAAATAAAAATGCAAATGAACTTTCAAAATGAGAATAAAAGTAGTATTAAGTGTGAACAAATTGCAAAAAGAAATCATCTCAAAACACTGACATTCAAAAATTCAGTTCAGACTAAATAAATGACAAACATAAAAATGTTCATACAATGAACTAATAACAAGTTAGTCTATAATGTCTATCAACTAAAACAAATGCATAAAATATGTCTTTATGGCAATACCGATCTTGGTTCGTGGTGAATATTTGAATGTTTACCAGCTGTTGAACGAATTGTTCTTCTAAGTGTCCTTAAACCTGGATAAGCGATAACTATCGAATCATCATCGGTACTATCACTATCATTGTCACTGGTATAGCGTTCCTTGAAACGACATGGTTGTAAGTTTGTTCTATTTTCTACACGAGTTGGTCCAGATTTGTCTGAAGGTTCAATCAAGTACACATGTCGGTCAGAATCAATGCACTTGATGATTTTGTAGTATTTGGAGTTCCACTTATCCTGGATTTTATTGCGTCCTTTAACATGATTCCTCAAAAATACCTGAGTACCAGGATCAAGTTTTTGCTCTGATGCTTTGACATCGTATAGTTCTTTCCTATTTGCGGCTTCTCTTTCTAAGCGCTCCCCTGCTTTCCGATATGCCGTCTTCATTTTCTCAAAATGTTCTGTTACATACTCCTGTATATTCGTGTTGGAACAGTCACCACTTTCAAAGTCAAAAAGTGAATCAATGGGAAGCCTTGGATGACGACCCATCATTAAGTAAAATGGTGTGAATCCAGTAGATGCATGTATGGTTGAATTATACATGAACACCAACTCAGGCAAATGATTTGGCCATTGTTTCTTCTGTTTAGGCGTAAGTGTCCTCAACAGATCGTGCAATGTTCTATTAAACCTTTCGCATTGGCCGTTTCCTTGTGGGTGATACGGGGTCGTACGAGTCTTTTTGATGTTGTAAATTTTGCAAAGTTCAGAAATTAGTTCTCCTTCGAAGTTACGTCCTTGGTCAGAATGCAACCTTTCCGGCACACCATATTTCATAAACCATGATGATACCAATACTTTTGCAGTAGTAACGGCCGTCTGATTTCGAGTTGGAACTGCCACAGTGAATTTCGAAAATATATCTGTCATTACTAAAATATTTTCTCTGCCGTCTGTTGATGTCTCTAGAACAGTAAAATCAATCGCTAGTATCTCATTTGGTTTTGAAGCTAAGAGGTGGCTCATAGGAACATGTACCCTTCGTGAAGGCATTTTGGCGATATTACAACGCTGGCATTGTTTACAGTATTCATCTATATCGTGAAACATCCCTGCCCAGTAAAATCGAAATCTAATAAGATTTGTCGTTCTTTCGATCCCTTGGTGTCCAGCTTGTTGATGAAGCATTTCAAGAACTAATGGCTGAAGCTTTTCTGGTAACACTAATTGTTTTAACTGCCCTTGGTGTGGATCAGTGACCCTACGATAAAGAATGTCATTGTCTAAATACATTCGGTCCCATTGGCGTAACATTACAATGGCTTTAGGTGACATTTGTTCTCGTTCTTGTCGAGACGGTTTTTGTCCCTTTTGAACATATCTCAAAATTTCTCCAACAACTGCATCATTTTGCTGCATTTGTTGTAAGTCTTGACGGTTAAACTTCGGTAACGCAAAGACAGAATCACAAAATAGTACCTTCAAGTCAATTACTTCATCTGAGTTACAGACTTCCTGTCCAATATTTTCAATAGCCCTTTGTAGTGCTTCCACTTGTAAATCTGTTGGTAAATCTGTAGTATCCAGTTTTAAGTCCTGACTCGATGGCATCCTTGATAATGCATCTGCTGCACGGTTCAATTTCCCGGAACGATATGTAATTGTAAAATTGAATTGTGCAAGTTGAGCTTGCCATCTCTGCTCTACAGCTCCAAGTCTAGCACTTGTTTGCAAATATGACAACGGGTTATTGTCGGTTATAATTTCAAACTTCGAACCAAGCAGGTAGTCTTTAAACTTTTCTGTAACTGCCCACTTAACTGCTAACAATTCCAGTTTTGCGGAACTATAATTGGCATCATTCCTCTCTGACGGTCGTAATGTTCGGCTTGCATATGCAATTACACGTAATTTATCATCCTGTTTCTGCATCAGGACAGCTCCAATGCCTTGAAAACTAGCATCGGTTTCTAAGATGAAATCAGCATTATAATCGGCATAACCTAATACTGGAGATGAAGTCAGATTTTCCTTCATGATTTCAAATGCATTGGTACACTCCTCATTCCATGATGTTTGCAGCTGTTTATTCGACTTCTGAGCATTCTTTTGTTTGTTACAAATACTAATCAGTTGATAAAGCGGTTTGGCAATGTTTGCAAATTGTGGTACAAATCGCCTATAGTAACTAGAGAAGCCCAGAAATGAACGCAAATCTTTCAGTGTTTTGGGTCTTGGCCATCCTTTCACAACATCAATTTTTTCCGGGTCTGTTGCAATACCGTCTGAAGAAACGATGTACCCGAGGTATTTAACTTGTGGTTTAAAGAAATGACATTTCTTTCCCTTGAGCTTAAGTCCATGTTCCTTTAAACGGGTAAATACCTTATCTAGACGTTCAATGTGTTCTTCAATTGTAGTTGAGTAAATGATTAGGTCATCCAAGTATATCAACAGAATTTGGAATACAGTATCATTAAAAATGTGCTGCATTAATCTCTGAAACGTGGCTGGGCTATTACACAGTCCCATCGGCATCCTTGTATATTCATAAAGACCAAACGGTGTTACGAAAGCTGTTTTATGTTGGTCATCAGGGTGCATAGATATCTGATGAAAACCACTGGCTAAATCAAGCGTACTGAAGAATTTTGACCCATTTAACGCATCCAGAGATTCATCGATTCTCGGCAGTGGAAATGCATCTCTGACAGTTTTCAAATTTAACTTCCTGTAGTCAATGCAGAGCCTGATTGATTGGTCTTTCTTCTTTACAACGACTATAGGAGCTCCATATGGACTTGTACTTTCCTTAATTATGTTTTTATCCAGAAGGTCTTGTATGTGTTGTTTGACTTCAGCGTACTGACTTGGCGGTATTCGTCGGTATGGCTGAGCAATAGGGTTATTGTCATTTAAGTTAATTCTATGTTGAACTGTTGTAGAAAATCCTAAATCTGTATCATCTTTGGTGAATACATCTTGGTGTTTGTTAAAAAGTTCTTCGATCAATTGTTTCTCCCTTTTTGTGCAATTTAAATGAGAAATGTCAAGTGTCATCATGGGTTCAGTTGCTTTATTTCCAATAACCTCATGTTTGAGCACAAGAGTTTCTTCATTTTCATCAGTTCTGAAAAATTCAATCTCAGTGTCTCTACTGTAAACACAGTCAACCTCCCTGATGATTCCTACTCTTGAGTTCGGTTTTAACCACAGGTCTGTTGATTTTATATTAGCAACTCTAACCGGATATCTATTTTGACTAGATGTACAAACAGATCCAACTAAAACTAATTCTCCATTTTTCGATAGTGGTTCGATGCTTATAGTCTTTTCTACTGATGGCTTCTGATTAGGTCCAATTACATTTATAACACTGACGGAGTTAGCAGGTATGCATACTTCTCTATCACCAGCAACTCTTGCGAAACCTTTTACATCAGTTTTACGGCAATCTTTTAAAGCGGAAATCCAATTAACCATTGCTTCATCACACTTTATCTGTTTTAAGTATGATGGTCCCATCTGTTTTTGGAGCAATTCAGCACATTGAGATATAACGTTCATTCCAATCAAACCAGGTATATCATTCCTTCGACTACCAGGAACATCTTTGACTATCAGTATACCTCGATCTTTGATTGTCTTGTTAATGGACGGTACAAATATGTCAGTTTCTACATATCCAATGTACGGGATCTCCAAACCATTTGCTGCTCTAAGTTGTAGCCAGGTTTTGTCTTTATTCAATTTAAGTTTGGGAAGTAAGTACTTGTTGAAAAATGACTCAGTAATGGTACTAACCATCGAACCAGTATCTAAAAGACAAGAAACAATAATTCCTGCAATATTCAATTTAACAGTAGGACAATTGGCAACAGTTTTCTTAAAAACTACGGACGAGCCTATTTTCTCTTTTCCACCCACTGGTCGGCTCCTTGCAGTAGGTTGTTCCTGTTTAAATCTTTGCGTGGACTCCTACAATTCCGTTTGATATGCCCTGGTTTCCCACAGTTATAGCAAATGAAATCCTTTTCGGCTTTTGTAAACTTCTGCTGTTGTTTTTGCTGTTTTAATGTTTGAACATCTGACTTAATACTTTTGAGCTCTGACTGCAAATCGGACAAAATCTTTGTTAAATCAGTGGTACCAGAGGCTCCTGAAGTGCGAGCATCTGCTGCATAAACAGGGACATCAAGGTCATCTTTGTATTGGTCCGCCTGTTGGTCAGAGTCTTCATCTTGGATTAACAGTGTAGCCTCTTCTCTGATATCAGTAAATGTCAAATCTGGATGATCGCGAATCCTCTTTTTTAAGTCCCTCCTCAACCATGGCTCCTTGACATTTTCAGCAAATTGATTCCGAATAGCTGCATCCCTGTCTTTCATGGCTTTCGGATCCTTTTTATGTATTTTGTCTAGTTTATTCATTAGGTCATGGGAATAGTCCTGCAACGACTGTTTTTCCTTCTGTCTACACTGATAAAAGTCAGACAGGAGCTCGGACAGAGTCGACCTCTCGCCAAATACATCTTTCAAAATTTTCAAAACTGCGCCCGGTGTCTTTTTCTCTGATGCAGGACGAAATCGGAGTTCCTCTTTGGCAGGCCCATCTAAATGGCTAATGATGAAGTCCACCTTCTCCTCATCTTGAGTGGGTCTGGACTTGAGCAGAATTTCTGTCTCCTCTATAAATTCTTCTACAGAACGGTCATCTTTGTGTCCCGAAAATTTCTGCAGCTTTCTCTCTCTTGGTGCGAAAATAACTTTTGGCTCTACTGGTGCCCTGTCTTTAGCGATGACGGTTGCAAGTCTCTTCTTTACTTCCTCAAGTTCCTTCTGTATATTTTCAACATCAGCCATGATTGTCTTCGTAAACTCCTACCACCTTTCGATCGTGAAGTCGCTTCTCGTCAAGTTATTCAATCCTGTCGACGACGCCATTTGTAGCCAAGTTGGGATCATAAGGCTTATTAATGTAGAAGCGTTACTGGTTACATATTTATTTGGTACAATAGGTAGTACGACAACGTGGTACAAAAAGGTGGTACTAAAAAGATGGTACCAAAAGGTGGTAGGTGTCACATCTACAAAATACAAAAAATAAAAATAATGAGTAAAAGTACATTAAAACTGACTTATCTTTTCATCTGAACACAACTTTAATTATGATGTATACTTAATTTATGTAGACAGACTGGAATATAACATTCTAATTACTCTAGAATCATGTTTGCTCATGTCAACATTTACTTTCTATTATCAATAAAAACTTCCATATATTTAAATATGGTAAGCATGTTAACACTTCTAAAATCGATTAAACACGTTTGTCTACCTCAGTTATTATCTAACATGACGTTTACTTAATCAAAACATTCATGTAAATAAAACTACATATAATTGTGAAACAAGCGCTCCATACCATGACATAGTATTATGAACCTAGCGCTCCATACTACTTAAAGTATTTTATTTCACCTTTGTATACAAAATAAATGTTATTTATTCACGAGTTGTGAACAAGGATGTTTATTATTACATCCTAAAAAGATATAAGTGTTTTGATAATCAAGACAACAATAAAAGTAATTAAAGCGCAAATAAACAATGAATGTGTAAACAAAATATCTAACCTAAATTCTAGTTTTCTACAGGATTATAATCGGTTATATAATTATAGGACATATAATACGATGTTGGGTATGTGTGTTATTAAATTGTTTCTCTTCTACATACACAGATACCACAATACACATGATAAAAATAGAAAATACACTATCGATGTGTTTATCGTGTGAATGTTATTGTTTTGATGGCCTTATCGATCAGGTAAAGACTTAACGAGTACTATAAATAAATCGATAAAGATATCAAGGCCATGAAATAATCAATACAAGGATAATTTACCTGTGTCAAAGGGCCTAGGTACAAAATATTACATTTTCCTTTGTCTACAAAACCACGTTATCGATTTCTTCCGGTGTATCTGAAAACCGACAAATCAACAAAATAAAATACGGACGGAAAATCCGGAAAATAGACGAAAATAACGAAACTTGTGAGCAATAAAAAATTACATAAAAACATATCAAAAATACACCTGCTCACATTGACAACAGTGGACAATTGAAATCTAAACTTTAATGCAAACGTAATGATGTTACCTTCCAAGTTATTGACTTTCCCTTTCTAAGTAAAACTATACTATAGTGTAGCTAAACAGAGCGAAATTACTGTCATATAAGCTTCTAAGTGGGGGTTACTGCAGAAATTCTAAATCGTCATCACTATTTGGTAGATATACAACGTATATCTGCCTCTTAAATGTAACAAAATATCTTCTTTTAGATTTCTCGTCATACTACACTATACACAATGCAACAAGACATCTTTTTATAGATTTCTAGACATCTCTGACACCGGACATGACTCGTCACTTGCACGTTGGTGGGTGCCGTTGAGGGAGGACATGCTTCCCCTACTGGATTTTATGGGAGTTGACACAGCTAATGCTCGTGATGTCTTTTTCTTTTTTTGCTTCATGTTTTTATTTTTTCTTCTCTCTTTTGTCATTTCTAGTTCTAGTTCTTTGTCCCTTGCTGATTCCCCCATAAACTTGTTGCTATTAATTGTCGAGATTCTTATATTTTCATTTTTCGTAAGATCTGTGATATGACACACAGGCGCTTAACTTTCAGCGGCGTGTTCAGGACGCGAAAAAGTTCTACAATGTATAATCCGTTTTTTTAGAAAGTCGGCCAGGGGTGACATGAAAGGGAAAAGAGACACGGGAATTTGTCCATTTTTCAGCGACCATAATGTGACTTCTTTTTCCAAAGCGGCACTCTGAAACAGTAGGGTATACCGCATTTTAACAGAGGGACAGCTCTGTGAGTTACTCTCCTGGAAATTACCACCGGTATCCAGAAGACGTAAAGTTTACTCTACAATTTCAAAGTAGATTTCAAATTGTTGAATATAGTAGTCAGGTGGGTATAGGGAGGTTATCAAAGAAATTTTGGCGTGAACATCAAATTTGCAGCTACGCCCTGAAGCGGATGTGGCCATTTTCGGGTCTTCGTACTTTGTTATTCCAGAAGGTGAAGGCACGAAGACATGAGAAATGAAGAAATAAAAGCGTTTTCGCGAAGTTTCCATTTGTCATTATTTTTCGTAGTTACTTTGTCGCGTCTTGCTTCGTGCTCCGCTTCTTGTCTTCGCCACGGAAGTAGAAATTTTAGGCATGTGTAAACTTGATCTTTTTTTTTCTTAATTTTTCAGTTGAAAATAAAATACCAGAAACAAATGAATATTGAGTGTAAAATTTCTACTTTTTATCTTATCGACCACAAATTGTCCATACGGAAAAGCAAAACAGTCACCCCTACATTTTCATAGTTATACAAAATGAATTTTGACAAGCGATATGTACGTTTTCTTATCTATTTTCAGCCATATTCGAATTCCGCAACTGTTTTTTTTATTTTCATAATGATACTTTATACTGAGAATTAAAAATCATGACGCATACTATAAATAAGATGTACCGCATATATAACATGTATAACTTTGAATAAAACTTGACCAGAATGGTCCTAATCAAGGTGGTCCCATCCGGTAACTCTTATATCCATTTAAGATGGACACGTTATTAAAAATAGATTGATTGATTGATTGACTGATGTTTTACGCCCAAGCAGCAATATTTCAGCTATATTCGGGCGATGAACATGAAAT
>JAOXYH010404439.1:0-14359 GCA_028566455.1 Botula fusca | reverse complement strand
AAATTAGTGTATAGAAATTCGAATGCAGGCAAGATGTAAACAGTTTCCTCCCAACATGCATTCCAAAACCCTAGAAAATTATAAGAGCATACATCTCAAGCACGGGGATACGTTTTACTGCTCCATTAAAGGCTGTCATTGTTAGACTGGGCTACAGGTGAGAATGAAATTTACATGTAGGTTATGAAAGTTAGGTGGAGCTACAGGTGAGAATTAAGTAGCATGTAGGCCGTGTTTGTAAGACTGCACTACAGGTAAGATTAAATTTACACGTAGGCTGTGATCAGGTTGAATTAAGTTTACATATAGCTGTACATGTAAAACTGGGACGCAGGTTAAAATTTAGGCTGTGATAGTCAGACTGAGCTACAGATGGAATTTAGTTTACATGTAGGTTATGATTGTTAGACTGGGCTACAGGTGAGAATTAAGTTTACATATACGTTGTGATACATAGATTGAGCTACGGGTGAACATTAGGTTTACATGTAGGCTGTGATAGTCAGACTAAGCTACAGCTTGGGCGTAGTCTCTATATAGGTTATGATTGTTAGATTGAGCTACAGATGAGAATTAAGTTTACATGTTGGTTGTGAAAGTTAGATTGAGCTACAGTGATAATTAAAACTACATGTAGATTATTATTGTACAACTGGGCGACAGGTGAGAATTTAGTTTACATGTAGGTTGTGATTGTTAGGCTGAGCTACAGGTTAGAATTAAGCTTAGATGTAGGTTGTGATAGATAGATTGAGCTACATGTGAGAATTACGTTTAGCCATAGGCTGTGATAATCAGTGTGAGTTACGGGTTGAACATAGTCTACATATAGATTATGATTGTTAAATTGAGCCACAGGTAAGAAATTAAGTTAACATGTAGGCTGTAATTTTATACCTGGGAAACAGGTAAGAATTTGGTTTACAGGATGTTATTGTAAGGCAGGGCTGCAGGTAGAATTAAGTCTACATGAAGGCTTTAATTGTAAAGCTGAGTTACAAGTTGAACTTAGTCTACATGTAGGATGTCAAATTGAGCTACAGGTAAGAATAAAGGTTTACGTGTAGACTTTGATAGTTAAACTGAGCTACTGATGAGAAATTAGTTTAGATGTAGGCTGTGATAGTCAAACTGAGCTACAGGTTGAACTTAATTTACATGTAGGGTATGATTGTTAGACTGGGCTACGGGTGAGAATTAAGTTTACATGTAGGTTGTGATAGTTAGATAGAGCTAAGGTCAGAATTAAGTTTACATGTGGGCTGTGATTGTACGACTCGGCAACAGGTGAAAATTTAGTTTACAGGTAGGCTGTGATTGTAATACTGGACTGCAGGTGGAATAAAGTTTACATGAAGCTTAATTGTAAAGCTGTGCTAAAGATTGAACTTAGTTTACATTTAGGTTATGATTGTTAGATTGAACTACAGGTAAGAATCATGTTTACATGTAGGCTGTGATTGTAATACTGGGTTACAGGTTAGAATTTAGTTTACATGTAGGTTGCGATCGTTAGCCTGAGCTACAGGTTAAATTAAGGTTTACATGTTGGCATTGATAATCAGACTGAGTTACAGGTTGAACTTAGTTTACATGTAGGATATAATTGTTAGACTGAGCTTAAGGTGAGAATTAAATCTATATGTAGGCTGTGAGTGTAAGACGGAGCTACAGATGAGAATTTAGAATGCATGTAGGTTGTGAGTGTAAGATGAGCTACAGATGAGAATTTAGACTGCGTGTTGGTTGTGATTGTAAGACAGAGCTACAGGTTGAACTTCGTTTACATGTAGGTCATGATAGTCAAATTGAGCGACAGGTTGAACTTGGTTTACATGTAGGTTGTGATTGTTAGGTTGAGAGACAGATTGAACTTAGTTTTATGTAGATGTGATAGTTAATCTTGGTTTATATGTAGGTGTAATACTACACGTTAGGATTTAGAGATGTGATACTTAAACTGAGCTATTAGATGATCCTAGTTTACTTAATGGCGTAATCGTCAGACTGAGCTGCAGGTTTATTTTAGTTTCATGTATGTTGTCATATTTTCACTGAGCTACAGATTGAATTAAGATTTACATGTAGGCTATGATTGTTAGATTGAGCTACACGTGAGAACTAGGTTTACATGTAGGATATGATTGTTAGACATAGCTAGAAGTGAGAATTAAGTTTACATGTAGGTTGTGATTGTAAGACTGAGCTATAGGCTGAACTTAGTTTCCATGTAGGTTATGATTGTTGAATTGAGCTAAGGTGAGAATGAGGTTTACATGTAAGCAGTGTTTGTAAGACTGGGCTACAGGTGAGAGTTTAGTTTACATGTAGGTTGTGATTGCAAGACTGAGCTTCAAGTTGAACTTCGTTTACATGTAGGTCATGATAGTCAGATTGAGCGACAGGGTGGACATTATCCCACATCCCTGCTGACAGTAGGAAAGAGTTATCTCTTAGTGAATTATAGAAATCTGAAGGAAAATAGAGAAATCATCTTTACCTTCACTGCAAACACAGAACGACGTTAATTATTAGGTCACTGCTACATTGTCTTTCAATTCAAAAGGAAATCAAAACATATTTCTATTGGTATACTATTAGTATAATACCATGTGTAGAGTTGAGATCATTGTCATGTCGTGCTGAAAGTGTGTCAACACACTTAATATCCAGCATAAGATATTAAGGAACATAAACTGATAATTTTGATGCATCGGATGTGCACATTCGTATAGCGATGCCGGGGACCAAAACCTACCACCAAAATTTTTAAAGGGTGATTATGCCGAAATGGCCCAAATAGGAAGCCAAAACCATCTATGGGCAGAGCTTTGCAACAAATTAAAATTAAGCAAATAGCCTGATAAACCTTAGAATACATTAAGTGTGTACTTATTACTTTGGTGGACGTTTAATTTTAGATTTTTCTACTAAAAAATAAAGTCTACTACAGAACAGCAAATTTACAAGCATTGCAGTATATTTGTATATTTTAGTGTGCCAGTTGCTAAAATGTTTAAAAGGATAGTACGTTGTTTTAGTATAAAATATAGTTCATTTTTATTTCATCATTACAGACACGGCCACATAAATATTTTTGTTGTCATTCTTGAAATTGTGTGGTCTCAAAAAAGGGAAAGAAAGAAAATCAAAACACACATAGAAAAAGAGCTAGCAGAAAAATCGGATCAAATTAAACGAAAATATAGATACCCAAAAGTCAATATTAGTCATAGAATTATCCTACATCAAGTCCTGTCTGAAAAACCGTGATATGTACAGGAATAATGATATATTTGTTAAAAAAACACAGTCCAAGGGCAACTTTCTTTATTTTTGTGCTTAAAGAAAACCAACAAGCCTACAATTCACCAGTTTGGTAAAATTTCGGAAATTTAAAAATGAAGGGTTAATAAAGAAATACTAATCAAGCAACATTGTATATCAGAGTATTACCACTCGAAATGTGCAAAGTGCCTGAATGCACGTGTTAACATTTTAGATTAATTATTTATTTAGTATATAATTCAAAATGGCTTCCTTGTGACACACACCAACACACCGCGTGTCCGATCCAGATGTATGTTTGTCAAATGTTTATTTTCTGGGATAATGAGGACAAAATTCAACAGAAATCGTACCAATAAAGAGAGGTAAACATTAAAAAAAAGAAATATTTTGTAATTGTGTTCAATTGTTATAGTATTAATGTAACATTGATTTTGTTACATATTTTTAGAATAGCAACATATTTTTGGAAAGATTTTGGTAATGTTTAATTTTAAAATGTGAATTTTTAAAAATTATCCTAGTCAGTACTTATATTTTAAAATTTTACATACTGTTTATGATACTGTTTACATTGAACATGTGCATGTTTATTGATTTTTTAAAAATACTACATGGAGACTGTAAAAACTTATTGTGTACAATCTATGGAAAAATAATATTTTAATTATGTTAACTTAAATTCCATCACATATTTAATTTTAAGGTTTTTAATAAAAAAAAAATTCTGACCAGCTGTATATTGTAATTAAATAGATATTTGTTCTTATATTAGTACACATCATGTGCACACAGTTTTACTTTTTACACATGATGTGACTATTTGACTCTGTTTTGTTTATACATTGAACTACATTGAAGGATCAGTCAAATGACACAAAAACTTTCTCTAAATCCCTGTCTGTAAGGTGTAAGATTTCATTTTCAGTTTCTTTGATGTTGGCCAGGAAAAATGACTTATATTACCCTGTCATTTAATAGAATGACAATGTTGAAACTTTCAACCTTCAGGAATGACAGAATATAGGAGATCAAAGAAAATTTTGAACGTGTAACAAAAACAATGATAATGTGTAAATTCGAAAGCATAACAAATTCTTCTTTTCAATCAGGGTGTAGAATCTAATGATAATGTGTGCATTTTATGAAAAACAAAATTGTCCCTGATTCTTTATATTCTTATTAAGGGGTCACATAAATTGATCCCATACAAGTTCCCAATAAGCTTATTACATGCCATTCTATACTAAAAAGTTTGGAACAAATACTCTCCCTTAGCTTGGAAGCTATCAGTCAAATGATCAATATACGAATATTTTCAGTGATCAAATTTGAAAGTTTTGAGCCGAGTTTGAGCATATATTCAAGATAACACACAGAAAATATATTTTAGAAGTCTTCCCCATAAAAATCGACAATATTGAAACCAGATACAAAAAATATTCCCACTTTAAAAAATTATGTTGCATTTATGTACATTGGAACTGGGGATCTCTTAATAAAAAGTATCAATTCTAAATGATATATTATTAATTATACTAATAATAATAACAATAACGATAAATAAAATTTTCATAGCAACAAAGGAAGCAATTGATAAAAGTAAACGTAAGTTTTCGCACATTTTTTTCTCATTTGATTTTGACTAAAGGTTTTCCTGATCTTTGGATTTTCAGAGGCTACAATACTCTATTTTGTGATCATGTCATTATTCCCGCCTTTTGATACAAACATTATATAAAGGGGTCAAAGAAAGCCATATGTTCCCCTGGATTTGCAATGACATGTGCAGTAAAATTATTGTTTATTTTTTCCGATTCAGATGTGAAATTTGAAAAACAGAAATATGAACATCTGGATAAGATTCCCAAATATGATTGACTATTTGTATAAGTTTGTAAGTTTTTAATTAAAAGTAGGAAACAAATCATTAAAGATTGCAGGCGCGATAACGTGTCACACTGCTGTTCCTTTTTTATCTTCAAGTTCATCTGCACAATTTTTTGCATTTAAAATTTCCCACAATACACCTTCGTCTTCTCAAATATCAGATGTTTCTGTTGTCATATGAAAACCACAAGTAAAAAGAACAGTTTTAAGTTTTTAGTCAATATTTATTATTTGTTTGTTTGTTTTGTTTATAATTATTAACGTTGCTTTGTTTGGCCCCTATAAGACATATTACGAGAGATAAAAGCTCCCTCATTATTTGTCCTTTCCTTGCAAAAAAGACATATTGCTGCGTTGCTAATTTTGTTGAATTTGATTATTTTTTACTGCGATGCCAAGTTATTTATGTATCTTGTACTATTTATAGCAAAATAACTTGACTGTGAATGGGATGTTGTTCTATGCCCTTTACCATTTACAATTATATCAGTATTATAATCGTATAGAAAAAGATTTTTTAATTATTTAAAAAATTGAAAATCAGTTAAAATTTTCAAATCCTTGTGATGAAAAATTTCGTTGGACTCTTATCATCCCAAATATCTATATGAAGTTATTTTTAAATACTGTATACCTACTTAGGTCAAAATGTGTTTTTGTATTCAAAAATGAATAAATTCTGTTTTATACTGTAAATCGCAAAAAAGATGGCTAATTCGCGGTGTATAATTTCTAAAATGTTTTTCTATTAATAAAACACAAGGCCCGAGTTTGTCAAATGAATCAAATTCTAAAAATTCAGAATTATACACTTCAGCATTAAAGTAGAATTTTGTTTTTAAAAGTAGATAATTTTATTCGCCATTTGATTGGTGCTGGGATTGTTTCGTTGGCGGAGGTCTGTGTCCTAATTTCTTGACAGTGACGTTTCTTGCAGCAGATGAAATGATATGTCTAGCCAAAACGCGTCAGCTTCTCTGAGAACATCAAAAATGCACCAAATTTATCTGAGCTGAAATTTGAATATTATGCATTTGTATATACATTTTATTTTCCCAAAAATAATTTCAGTAAATTTTATAAAAACAAGGAAGTACACTGTGAGTTTGGTTGAGTTCGCAAATATTATCATTTTATACAAGGTTCTTAATTTATTGATATAAATAGTAATTCAATTCAAAAGTATTACTTAGTAAATATCCATCCTTTTTAAACATCTTCTGCCTGCTGAATTTACTCAGCTACGTTTTATTTTAAGAAAGTAAATAAAAATAAGACAGCGATTTAAAAAACGGTTATAAAGGTTCAATCAACTTACTGATCATACAATGACGCCAATAAATTAATTTCGGAGGGATATTTAAAAAAAAAAAAAATAGCATCGTTGGTATTATAAATATCTTTAATAATTAAAAATAAAATGTTAAGAAGGTGTTTATGAAATCCCTTTTTTGCGTTGTGTTTTTTTTTGTCTGTTTGTTTTCTTGATGTTTTTCCTTTTTCTTTTTTTTTTACTGTTTCGGTTTTATTTCATTGGTCGTAATTAAGTTTTTATCGTTATATTTTTATCGGAATCCAACATATTTTTAAACAATTATAAAGGTTCAATCAACTTACTGAACGACGCCAATAAATTAATTTCAGAGGGATTTTAAAAAAAATAATAGCATCATTGATATTATAAATATCCTTAATAATTCAAATAAAATGTTAAGGTGTTTTTGAAACCCTTTTTTTGTGTTGTATTTTTCTTCTTTTTTCTGTTTCCTTTTTTTGTTTTTTTCTGTTACCTTTTTTCTTTTTTTCTGTTTCCTTTTTTGTTTTGTTTTGTTTACTGTTTCGGTTAAATTTTTATCTTTATATTTTTATGGGAATCCAACATATTTTTAATAAAAACTATGACATAATTATAGCTGTAGTACATGTACATGTTTTAGTTTTCAAATAATAAAATATATATTATATTCTTTCAACCAAAGTCGACAATTTTCAAATAATTAATCTATGCACGTTGTATCACATTTTTTTTTCTTAGAATGCCGTATTTTATTTTGCTCAGAATATCGTATTTCATATACATGTACAGAACAACACTATTTACATGTTTTTAAAATAAGCAAAGTAAGACATTATGGGGAATACTCAATCTCACATTACTACCTGGGTACGAGGATCGAAAAAACAGAATAAAAGAATTTGGGTTTGGCTAAAGTTCCGAATGGAGAATATAAATCTCTCCTACTTGTCATTTTGTTGACAAATCATTCGTAAAAATGACATTAAACTCCATTTTGTACCATATGACATAGCAGAATCGATGCTTCACAGCTTTGGCATAAATAAAAAAAAATAAAAAATAAAAGAAAAATAAACATCTGAAATGCTTTCGAGTCCTTAATATTTTGTGAATCAATTTGAAAGAAAAACTGCGGTATCTATCGCAAGTGTACTACATGTATTACGGAATATATTTTAAAATATTTGTCATGTTTCGATAGCAACAATTTGAAATATTTAAGATTTTAGCTGTAAACGTTTTGATTCAAACATAATTTTATTCAGAAAATCACTGAATAGGATTGATAGCAGGCTGAGCTTATATATATATCCTCTAAACATTTTTGAAGGACCTGGAAATTATAGTATGCTTTGTACAATTTATTCTATTCAACTTAAAGAGGACAAGTTGCTTCCGAGATATTACTAACCAGACTAAGCAGTTACACAAAGTTTGTAAACAAATGTACCCTGAGATACAGTTCCTGTGTGTGAATATACTGATCTAAGCCCCTGTAAACGTTAGCGTTACTCGAAATTTTCTGTTGGAATACCCTGTAGTCAAATCGTGAATCGGCACATTCTTTGGCTTCTGGTAAGTAATGCATAAACACATATTAAAACTAACACCATCTTATACTAGCAAAATTATAAAGTATTTAAAAAGAGGTAAAATTGACTTGATATATATATACTGGACATATCCTCATTTTTGTATATAGCTTATCTTTCCAACAGTAAAAATATATATGGTCTCAAAGACTTCGAATTTTGCTTCAAGATGAAAAACATAAGTAATATCAATTTAATATCAAGCTACAAAATTAAAAAACAAGGCTAAATTGTATATAATAATAGTATTGTAATAATGAAAGCTTAGGTACATTGTACATGTAGCACAGATACCCAATGAAAAATAATAAAAAATATAACGATTGTGTGATAAAAACAAATAATTATTTCAGCTGATTTTATTGAGTTAGCAGATTCATTTTTATACTTCCTCATCAATAAATAATTCTAGAAAATATTTTAAAATTTGACTTGGTCCAAACCTTTAATGATAAGTCCAAAGCAATAAAGTTTCGTACTATTCCACAAGAACTACATGAAGGCCGAGTTGGTGAAGATGTAAAATATCCGCCATTTTGTTGACATTTACATTTGAATTATTAAATTAACGGTCGATTTGTATTTTCCAAAGAATTTTCATAAGTTAGTTCACATGGTTAGGAAGTAAATTTTCCAAGTAAAAACATGTGTCAACCTTAAAACTGTGCTTAGAGTCAAGTTCATTCAAGGGAACAAAGCAAGCAATATTATGTGATGGCATTGTTCAGTTGAGAAAGAAAGGTATTGAAATAATGGGATTTTGTGCAAAGTTTTGGTATATATTATCATAAACAAGAAGAAAAAACTAGTCTATGATGCAGAGTTTCAAACCATGTCATGAAATGAAACACTAGTCGACGATGATGCCATACATGGTCATTGAAGATCTTTGTTTTTTTTTAATTAAACCGAGCAGCACAGATTTGAACAGATTTCAGTTTTGTCGAAAAACTTACATGGCGACTATTCTGTTGGCTGATGTAAATAGCAGCCATTTTGTTTACATACTACTAGGAATATCAGGATAAAGCTAGACCTCAAAACAATAAAAATATAGCGAAACAAAGTTGGATACATTTCATACCGAATGTGTGATAAAAACAAATCAGACATCTCAGCTAACTTTATAGAGTTAGTATATCCATTTTTATACGTCTGAGCAATGAATAATTCTAGAAAATATTTTAAAATTTGACTGGGTTCAAACCTCTGAAAAAAGTCTACAGCGATAAAGTTTCATACTATTCCACAAGAATTACATGAAGACTGATTTGGTGAAGATGTAAAATATCCGCCATTTTGTTGACATTAACATTTGTATTATTTAATATAACGGTCGATTTGTATTTTCCAAGGAAAGTAGAGTTAAGTTTATACAAGGAAACAAAGCAAGAAACATTTGTTCAGATGAGAAAGAAATGTATGGAAATTATTTCATTGAAATTATGGCATTTTGTGCAAAGTTTTGGTATATTATCATAAAAAAAAGAAGAAAAAAACTAGTCTTTGCTGCAGAGTTTCAAACCATGTCATGAAATGAAACACTTCAGTTCACGGTGATGCCATACATGGCCACCGTTCTACTGAATATAACGGTCATTTGTATTTTCCAAGAAATTTTCATAAGTTACTTCACAAATAAACAATATTATATGGTTAGAAAGTAAATATCCCAAGCAAAAACATGTGTCAACCTAAAAACTGTGCTTTGAGGCAAGTTCATACCAGGAAACAAAGCAAGAAATTTTATCTCATGGCATTGTTCAGTTGAGAGAGAAAGGTATGAAAACATTGTTTGGAAATAATGGTCTTTTGTCCAAAGTTTTAGTATATCACCTCAATAAACTTATCATAAAAAAGAAAAACTAGTCCATAATGCAGAGTTTCAAACTATGTCATCAAATGAAACACTTTAGTCGGCGGTGATGCCATACATGGCCACTGAAGATCTTTTATAATTTTAAGTAGATCGAGCTGTACAAATTTGAATGGATTACAATTTTGTCGAAAAACATGGCGACTATTCTATCGGCTGATGTAAATGCCAGCATTTTGTTTGCACAGTATTTGTAATATCGGGATATAGCTGGACCTCAAAACAATAAAAATATAGCGAAACAATGTGAAATGCCGACTTTGTGATAGATACAAATTAGACATTTCGGCTGATTTTATTGAGTTAATATATCCATTTGTATACTTCCTTAGCAATGAATAACTTTAGAAAATATTTTAAAATTTGACTGGGTCCAAACCTCTGAATAATTCCACAGCGATAGCATTTCATACTACTCCACAAGAATTACATGAAGGCTGGTTTGGTGAAGATGTAAAATATCCGCCATTTTGTTGACATTAACATTTGTATTATTTAATATAACGGTCGATTTGTATTTTCCAAGGAAAGTAGAGTTAAGTTTATACAAGGAAACAAAGCAAGAAACATTTGTTCAGATGAGAAAGAAATGTATGGAAATTATTTCATTGAAATTATGGCATTTTGTGCAAAGTTTTGGTATATTAAGTCTTTGCTGCAGAGTTTCAAACCATGTCATGAAATGAAACACTTCAGTTCACGGTGATGCCATACATGGCCACTGAAGATCTTTTTTTCAATTAAACCGAGCAGTACAGAATTGAATGGACCACAATTTTGTCGAAAAACTTGCATGGCGTCTATTCTATTGGCTGATGTAAATGGCCGCCATTTTGTTTACATACTTTTAGGAATATCGGAGTAAAGCTGGACCTCAAAACAATAAAAAAATATAGCGATTGTGTGATCATTTTCAGCTAATTTTATTGAGTTAATAGATCTATTTTTATACTTCCTTAGCAAGGAATAATTCTAGAAAATATTTTTTAAATTCGACGGGAGCAAACCCCTAATCCTATTCCACAAAAATTGCATGAAGGATGAGTGAAGATGTATAATATCTGCCATTTTGTAGACATAAACATTTGAATTACTGAATATAACGGTCATTTGTATTTTCCAAGGAATATTCACAAGTTAGTTAACAAATAAACAATATAAATGTTATAAGTAAACGTCCCAAGCAAAACGTGTCAACTTTAAAAGTGTGCTTTGAGTCAAGTTCATACAAGGAAACATAGCAAGAAATTTTATTTCATGGCATTGTGCAGTTGAGAAAAAAGGTATGAAAATCATTTTATTGAAATACTGGCCTTCTGTCCAAAGTTTTAGTATATAATTTGAATAATCTTATCATAAAAAAAGAAAAAAAAAACTAGTCCATGATGCAGAGTTTCAAACCATGTCATGAAATGAAACACTTTCGTCGACGGCGATGCCATAAATGGGGACTGAAGATCTTTGATTTTTTCAATTAGGACGAGCAGTACAGATTTGAATAGATAACAATTTTGTCGAAAAGCTTGCATAGTTAGTATTCTTTAGGCAGGAGTAAACAACCGCCATTTTGTTGATATGGTATTAGGAATATCGGGATAAAGCTAGACCTCCTCAAATGATAAAAAATGCCCAGTTATATGATAGGATCAACCTTACTATACATGTACTAAATTATATGTCCATCTTTGAGGTGGTAAACTTGAATACCGATTTATCCATAACCGATGGTCGAAGGATTTTGTTTGACAGTTTCATGGTTTAGAGTAAAAAACCAGTAGGTAAAATGAAACTACACACTATGATACATTAATTTTCATGATAATGTTCAGTGCTCCTATACAAGGTTAAATTAATTCTTCTTCAGAAATAGATGTGAATATGGTATGGTAGTTCTTTTTATTCAGTTCTACAAAAATAAATAAATAAATAAAATGCAGATTTCGAAATCTGAAAGAAATGAGTCAAATTTTAAATATTCTGTTTTCCACAAATGTTACTCAATAATTTATAATTTTGTTTTAACATACTAAAATATTTTTTGGCATTTTCATTAAAGGCAATATATACGGTTTTTAAAATACATTTTTACTTCTACAATATGTGTTATTATGTAAAAAAGGATTTCACTATTTTATTTGGTAAACAAACCAGACTAGTGTTATATCTAAATTAAAACAACTGATGTAATTTTTCAGTAAGAAAACGGATATAAATCATTGAAGATTGTCTGAAGATAAATGATCTGCTTATTTTGATAAAGTTTATATAATATATCCGCCATTATTCAGAATAAAATGACAGGTAGCTCTTCCCCCTCCATATATTCTTTCATCTTCGACCATGCAGGGTAGTGAAATGAAAATATTTTGAAAGATCACCTGCTAATTTGGACGACAGAAACATTGTCAGGGTTCTGCTAATCACTGTTTTAATGTGGTTAATATGAGTAAATAATACTAGCTTTTTGTCCAAAAGGTGTTAAATTCTTGTACCTTCAATATTTTGCCATTGTTCTTTCTTACTTCAAATTTGAAGGACTAAGTTGATTATCACATTGATTGGGTCTGGGCCAATTGTTTACACTGTAAATGTTTTCATTTTAACGCATACATATACTACATATACTCGGATCAAACAACTGTTTCATATATTTTTAAAATTATTTATAAAAATAAATGCTGAAATGCTCTAAAAGTCTTAATTTGTGGTAAATTATTATTAATCAATGGTCTTACCTAAAGGAAAAAAATCCCATTACCCTGTGCAGAACATGCACTTTTTGTTTACATACACAAAGTTTACAGGAAACCTCGGCTACCTCTTGTCTGAGTAAGTGTTAGCCTACGCCAACACAACAAAATGGACGACCAACACAATGTTAACGGTGGTATTTGAAAGGATAAGGAAAAACAAGAGAATTTTGCGGGAAAATATAACGTAAATTACATAAAATCTTATTGCAAGTTCAAAGAAAACTGAAGTAAAATTTATTTTTCATCAGTTGTATTGTTTGTCTGGACTACAATGTAAACATTGTTGGATACAAGTAGAGGATATACTTTGTTTACTTACTGCATTCCAGGTGGAGTTTACAGTCTTCATGTTTAAATTTTAAAAATGGTACAAACCTGAAAGGGATGAAAATCAAATTATAATGCATGTTGTCCTATTAGTACATAACATATGGGTACCTACATAGCGCATTTTTTTCCCTTTCAGATCCGGTTCTGTATAAGACTGGAGAAGCCACTATCGTTTGCTAGATAAAGGTCTAAGCTGCAGATACATATTTTGTGATTAACATTTGAACTGGCTCAATGTTTTCTAACTTACCTTACAACCTCTGACGGGTTATGAGTACCGAAACTGCACACATTATATTTTTAATTGGCGAAATGCAACGTATAATTTTATTTTTTTTTTTAGATTTTAATTTTTGTCGGGTTCATGTGTGGCATCCTTCAGTTAATTTTCATCAGTAGTATAACATTTACTGAACCGAACTTTTGTATTTTGTTTTGCATAATCTTTACTCGTTTAAAACTTTAGAGATTCGTTAGTTTGTGTTGCCCTTGCATTTAGAAAACTCGTTTCATAATAAATTTGCGTGGATACCTTGGCATTATATCGTCAGACAAAGGAATCATTGGTGATTGTGCTGAAATACTAGATAGATAACGATTAAAAAAAGATTAAAAATAATAATGTTAATAATGAATAAACGAATGCACAACACCACTCTTACATTTAGATTTCAGTTTTTAACTCCATTAGCACTGGTAGAACCCACACAATTATATTTATCCGTAAATAGTTTTTAGCACGCAGGTTTGAATTTACCGTGCTTGCTACTATACCTTTTGCAAACCCCTTTTCATCCAGCATCGTTTTTGAGCAGGCCATGCTTTCACGTACTTTGATCACGCTAACTTTTTGCTAGCTTTCCCACCTACCCTCCCAGTAGCATTACTAAGGGTGTTGTGTTTGTTTGATAACTGCTGCTATGGTTTATCTACATGTATATTACAGACTTTTATTACATACATTACTACTACTGGGACTTTTTTTATTACATGTAGTCTATCTTGTTGATGGGGATATGCATGTGATTGGGGAGTTTATTTGCTTGGGGTACCAAGCTAAAATTTATATTGCTATACATAGTTCTGCATTTATACAAAGTAAGGTAAATAGAAAAACCAAAAAGGGATAGCTAAACTTGCTAACTGTGTAGATTAAAATAGTTTTATCATATGAGATTTTAAGACTGCAAAATTTGCATGGAAATGTATAAAAGGACCGTCAGTAAATAATCACATATATTGCTTTGGAACATGATTTAAAGGAGTAGGTACGATAAGGGCTGTTTTTGGCCCCAAATTATGTGAAAATCTAAAAATGAACATTGGAATAATA
>JAOXYH010403335.1:12500-14360 GCA_028566455.1 Botula fusca | reverse complement strand
CGGAATTCCGGGACTCGTCGTCGGCTGTCTGAAGCGGCAGATCCCGGAAAACCGGGACTCATCGGCGAAAGGGTTAAAACAACTTATGATTGGACATGGATATTATAAGCAGCCTATTCGCTTGATATAGTCAGACATATTTTACTTTCACTTTGGGTGTAAACAAAAAATATTTGCGGTGACCATGAAGAATGGCACATAAGGTCTGAAAATCAAACATAATAAAATAAAAATAGGGCATTGTTATTAATGCATGTGCATGTACCTTTTGACTTCTGAAATTGTATGTGCATGATTTTTATTGTATGTGAAGTACGTACTGCAGTACGTGAATGGGCATGCTGTCAGTAAAGTTTGCAATATAAAGCAAGCTGCACTACATTAATAGAAAAATATAATAGATTTATTGTTTGGCACGAAAACATTATAAAATTCTATTTTAAAGGCTATATTTTACTTATTTTAGCCATTATTCACAAAGCTTTTTTGCCTTTGTCAAGAAACAACTACATGGCGGCCGACCTATAACCTTCAAGGGTGGTTAAGCAACACCCAACAAACAAGTTTGATTGATATGCAGCGTTTTTGGGACACAGAAACATTTAAATATGGTTATGTAGCTGACAGCACCAATGTATATTGATTACATGTACAAAATTAATGTCGCTGAGTCTTGCGGTACAGTCATAGAAATTAGGAAAACCAATTTACAGGACAGTCGGTCCTGTAAGCAAGCAAGATTCACAGGACCGAACACAACTTTACAGGACCGAAAAAAAACGGAAAAAAAAAATGGGCATAACAGAAAAGCTTTTTTAACATCATCTATTTATTCTTAAGTTTTCACTTGAAATTTGGATGTTTCATGATTTTTATTGCTAAATTGTCACAACCTTTGACAAACGATAATTCACTTGTATGCTTGGAGCCTCTCCGACTCCGCACCAGGCACATTTGTCATGTGGTTTCAAGGTCGGCCTTGGAGCCAGCTTTCCTGGAATTTCCGTTTTATTGTTAACTCAAACTTGTTTCCTACTGGAGACATTCTCCTCTGCATTATTACGCTTAATGGGATTTACAGTGATTGCCCCGTCAATGTATTTCAGCATAAATACAATGATATTGGACATTCCGGTAAACACAAAATTAGCGGTATTGAATGGAAAGTCAAAAGAGTAGCCGAATGACCGGAAACGAATCCGAAAGGAAATATACAAACACTGACCAATCAGAAATCGTCAATCATTTTCTACACGCATGGTCAGTCAATTTTTATTCTAAAAATATCCGATTGAACCAAAAATAGTACGACAAAACAGAAAGGCCGCGATATATGCACAAGTGATTTTCATTCATTACGCATTTATATTCTTTTGGGTCAAAGGAAAATCACCGGACCGTCGGACCTGCAAACTTCATAAAAATACCGGACCGCTGTAAAATTTACTGGTCACGGTCCGTCGGACCGGTGCTAATTTCGAAGACTGGCGGTATAATGCTCCTTTGCTGTATAATTTGAGTTTGAATCTTTCCCCCACTTTTGAAAACATTGAGTCATCACATGACGAGAACCATTGCTATAATTTGGGGTTAACTGTATTGTATTTGAAGATTTGTTGGCATCAATTGTAGATTTGATGGTCGCAAATTGAGTTTATTGATGACACGTTAGTGGATCCAGTTAACAGATATTTGCGATCATCAAATCAAAATTGGTGCCGGCAAATCTCTAAATACAAAACTGTTAACCATATTCTAATGCAACTGAATGTGATAACGTTAAATTTGAATATTGTTAGAATATGGCATTAACATTTGTGCATGCAGTCATGCACATCATAACCGACGGCATCAACCTTG